>JAYESA010000006.1:25618547-25863665 GCA_036927795.1 Iris macrosiphon | reverse complement strand
GTTTTGTGTGACTCTTCCCACCCAATGTAATCATGCATCTCATGTCCACGACGTCTCATGTCCATGCCATACAGGATCATAACTAATGCATCCAGTCATATAATATCTAAGCAAAGGAATAAGTCATGCAAACTGTATCCTATACAGAATCACCTTGAATAATCAGGAAGATTCTGTCTCATGCTCTGTGTCAAGTGTCCTGGGTATAAAGTACTTGATATGGCAAGTACGAGAAATATAAATGTCACGATAACCAGCTCTAAGTGACTTTACACAAACCTCGCGTACGGTGTTGGCACCCGACTATGATCGGACGCTAAGCAAGTCACACAGCCCTAGGGTTGAACAAGTATAACAGTCACAGGAAAATAAATCTGAAGAAAATGAATCATTAAACTGCATTTATGGCAAGGTACACTTGCCTGAGTTTTCAGCTCCAATTATAGCTCTGGCAATAGCTGGATTTGCAGGGACTGCTCCGGTTGCTGAAACAAATATCACCATCAGATCCAGAAAATATTAATCAGCTAGGAGCGCCTGTCCTTGAGTCCAATTTGGAGACAAGGGCAAAAACGTCATTTTCGGGTCAAGGCGGGGCCCAAATGTGGGCCGCTTTGCACCAAAAAATGCGTCAGGGTCAAAGGTCTCCAAAAATAGTCCAACTTAGTGTCAACAGGTCAGGAACGATGATACGAACCCAACGAAACTTTCAGAATTGGATTCCGAAGAGCCGTTCTCAAAATCGTCCGTCGAGTGGGGCCTATGGGGCCCACGACACGCGATTTTGTCAACGTTCTCAGAATCGAACCAAACTTGACCCACAGGACCAGCGTATTGCTACGAGTTCGATGGCGCAAGTTTCATCTCGATCCGACGTGTGTACACTAAGTTACAGCAAGAATCAGAATGGTCGGATACGGGACGATGTACGCGGATACGCACTGATTTCGGTGTGCACGCACATCCGAATCAGCTTCTGCGAAATCCCGCACGTCCGTATCAACGACGCGCACGTATCGGTGAAGACCGCACGCGACCAAGTCGTCCCGTTTGGCGGGGCGTACTCGATTCCGGGGTAAAACAGGGTCTGGTTTTTCCTGTTTTTGGATCGCGGTGTGCGATCACCACAGGACGCGATGCCCCGAGCGGTTTGTCCGGGCACCGAGAGGGTCATACAGGCTTCGCAATGCAATTGACGGAATAAAAATCGGGGTAGCGAGGAGAAGGTTACGGGTACCTGAACAGAGCTCCAGAAACGGCTTTTCTCGTGTCCGATACGTGTCGACACGAGACACTATGTCGACCGAGCTAGGGTTAGGGTTCTGATCAGAGGCTCCTGTGTCCGTATCGGAGTCTCCTGTTGGCGGACACGGCGGAGGAGGCTCAGACGAAGCCGGCTGCGCTGGGGCGGCGCTCGTCGACAGAGCTGCGGCGAGGCGGGGTCTGGAGGAGGCGGCTTGGCGGACGGCTCTTGGGCGGCCGGAGGCGACAGCGGGGAAGGAGATGTGCTCGGGTTCTGTTCGAGGGAGGTAGGCTGAGCTGGAGGCGAGCAGCGGGGAGGCGGTGGCGCTGGAGGCTGATGGCGGCGAGGGAGGAGGAGCTGCGGTGGGGACAGTCGGAGGAGGGTGGCCGACGAGATTGGGCGGATCGGAGAGGGGGTCGACCTAGGGCGGAGGCGAGGGTTTTTATAGCCGGAGAGGGGAGAGGGAGCGGCAGCGGTTGAGGTGGCCGGAGGCGAGCGGGCGGCGGTTTGCGGGGAGGTCAAGCGGCTGCGGGAGGCCAAACGACGGCGGGTCAGCCGGCGGAGGGGAGGTGAGGAGTCGGCGTTGGGGAAGAAAGGATAACGGGTCGGGCGGGTTTGCGGATTGGCGGGTTTGGCTGACCCAGCCCGTCCCGCTAGGCGGTTCGGTCGGTCCGGTTCAGCTAGACCGGGTTCAGGCCGGTTCAGGCCGGTTTGAACCCGGTTCAGCCCGGTTTATTTTAATTTAATTTAAAAATAGTTTTCGGGCTTTTAAAATGTTTTAGGGGTCCAATAAATTCCCAGAAAATTACCCTAAATCCAGTTTTTCATTTTACACCATAAAATATTATTTTCGTAATATTTTAATATATTTTAAAAACATTTAATTTTATTTAATGCCAAAAATACCTTGTTTTTAATTAGCAAAAATTCTCGAAAAATCCCAGAAAATTCCGAAAAATTCAGTTTTAAAAATCTTGAAAATCAGGGGGTTACACAGGTACTGCCCACTTTCAAGGAGTTTCAGGCCTCTATTGAAAGAAAGACGGGCAAGAAGATGCTTTATGTTCGGTCGGACAATGGCGGCGAGTATATCGGTCCCTTTGATACTTATTGCAGAGAGCAAGGTATACGATACTAGAAGACTCCACCAAAGACACCGTAGCTCAACGGTGTAGCAGAACGGATGAACATGACGGTAATGAAGATGGTGCGGTGTTTGCTGTTAGAAGCAAACTTGCTAGGCAGCTATTGGGGTGAGGCACTTTACACAGGTGCTTATGTTATTAATTTATCTCCTAGTGCTCCTTTGCAGAGTGATGTGCCTAACAAAGTATGGTACGATAAAGAGTTGTCATACAATCACCTGCGAGTGTTTGGTTTTAAGGCATTCGTGCATGTACCGAAGTACGAGAGATCCAAACTTGAGCCAAAGACGAGACAGTGCATCTTTGTCGGCTTCGGTCGGGATGAGTTTGGTTATATACTTTACGATCCAGTGGAAAGAAAGCTCTACAGAAGCAGGGACGTGATATTCGTCGACGATCAGACCATGACCAACACTCAGGATTCTGAGATGCCTTCTGAGGCTGGAGAATTGCCTGAGTTAGAGTCATTTTGCTTCGAGTAGTTTCTAGAGGACATCGGAGAGGATCCAGTATGGGAGAGCCAGTACATGAAGTTGCTCCCAACCTTGATCATCAGCCTGCTGATGGTGGTCAGGATGACCCTCAAGTGGATGAGCATGCCGAAGAGGCAGTTCCTGGAGGGGAAAAGACTGTAGATATACAACCAGCACCATGGGTTCGGTTGAAGAGGAGCGATAGAGAGCGTCGACCATCTACGAGATACTCACCGGGTGAGTATATGCTACTGACTGACGAGGGAGAACCCGAAAGATTCGCAGAGGCTATGGAAGATGAACACAAGCAGGAGTGGATGGGGGCCATGTAGGAGTAGATGAGTTCCTTGGAGGCCAACTCTACTTATGATCTGGTGCGATTGCCAAAGGAAAAGAAGGCTTTGAAGAATCGATGGGTGTTCATAGTGAAGCAGACAGATGATGCTACTCGCCCTCGATACAAAGCGAGACTGGTAGTTAAAGGCTACGTTCAGCGGAAAGGCGTAGATTATGATGAGATCTTTTCGCCTGTCGTCAAGCAGTCGTCTATACGGGTGGTGGTAGCATTGGCAACCAGTTTCGACTTGGAGGTCGAGCAAATGGACATGAAGACGATATTCTTCCACGGTGATCTTGATGAGGAGTTTTACATGGAGCAGCCAGAGGAATTCTGTGAGAAGAGAAATCACATTTGGTCTATCGGTTGAGGAAGAGCTTGTATGGTCTGAAACAGGCTCCGAGGCAGTGGTACAGGAAGTTTGATTCGTTTATGGGGGAGCATGGCTATGCACGGACGATGTCGAATCTTTGTATTTTTGTGAGGTACTTCGCCGAGGATAATTTCATCATTTTGTTGCTTTATGTTGATGACAAGCTGTTGGTGGGTCAGAATGCCACCAGGATAGCAGAGTTGAAGTACCAACTGGGCCCTGCCTTCTCTATGAAGGAGTTGGGCGTAGTGAAGGCTATTCTTGGGATGGAGATCAGCCGAGAGAGAGAGTCCAAGCTGCTACACTTTTCCCAAAAGAAGTACACTCATCGGGTACTTCAGCGTTTTGGGATGGACGGGTCGAAGAAAGTGAGTAACCCCCTTGCGGATCACTTTAAAATCACTGAGGAGCAGTGTCAATCTACCGAGGATAAAAAAGAAGATATGGAGCGAGTTCCATATGCCTCAGCCGTGGAGAGTTTCATGTATGCTATGGTATGTACGAGGCCAGACATTGCTCACGCAGTCGGCACAGTTAACAGGTATACTTCAAATCCTGGAAGGGTACATTGGAGTGGGGTCAAGTGGATCATACAATATCTTCAGGGTACTGCCAATTAGAGACTTTTATTTGGTGGTGACGAGCCAAAGCTGGTTGGATATACCGACGCTGATATGGTTGGAGATGTAGAGACGAGACGATCGACTTCGGGCTATGTGATAATGTTTGCTGGTGGAGCAGTATCGTGGCAGTCGCGTTTACAGAAGTGTGTTGCTTTATCGACGACAGGGACATAATATATTGCGACGACGGAGGCTTGCAAGGAGTTGTTGTAGATGAAGAAGCTGCTGCAGGAAATTGGGCTAAAGCAGGAGCAGTATCCTTTGCTTTGAGATAGTCAGAGTGCTATTCACCTTGTGAAGAACCAGACATTCAATGGTCGGTACAAGTACATTGATACCCGGTATCATTGGATATGGGATGTGGTTGACAAGAAGGAAGCGACGCTTGAGAAGGTTCATACAGATGACAACGGAGCAGATATGTTCACAAAGGTTCTACCAAGGAAAAAGTTTGAGTACTGTAGGCGGATCGTCGGGATGACGACCCCCTCAACATAGTTGTGAAGGAAAAGATTTGTTGGAGTGGGTGGGGTTCCCAACCTATGTGAAAATACTCCGGAGTAAGCTTGAGTATTTCTAAATATAATAGGAATATCTCTCTCTTTAAAAAAAAATACAGCAACAAGGAGAGAAAAGGAGGCAAGAGTGCCATTGCAATATTGGAGAGGACAAATGAGGATTGTAAGCCGTTTTGAAGCAGGAGATCAGTTTAGGGTATTTCTCGTTGTCTTTCTTCTTCGTGGTTATAATCTATTTTCTGTTCCAAAAGAGTTGTGGTGATCCGTTTGGATCGGTGAGAAGTTTGTAAGGAATCGGTGTATTTCTTATTCCATTAGTGGAGGCTTTTCAAGGTTGGACTCCGATCGTCCCGTGATTTTTTTCGCAAGAATTTTCCACGTCAAAAATCTTTGTGTCTGCGATTTGTGTTTGGCGTTTTTGGTATGTGCGTTTTGCTCGGTTCCCTCACAGGTACTCTATGGTTTGGGGAATGATTTTCGCACTTTCGTTCCCAACAGGTTTTCTATCATTTGATTGTATTATGGATAACAATAAGGTTGTGTTTGATTGAATTTATTTTTGCATATAGAAAATATTTTTATAACAATTTTTTCAACAATGTTTTTGTGTTTGATAACTTATTTATTGGAATATTTAAGCAAATATTTCTATTCAAAATATTAAAACTAGCATATACCCTTACTTAAAAAAAAATCTAAAAAATGTTCCCATTATGTGTAAAAAATCAAATTTCGGGTAAAAAAGTGGAGATCTTAAAATTTTAATTGCTCCGTACAAATAATGAGAACATTTGCTAATTTTTTAAAAAGTTACAACATATGTTAGTTTAAACATTTTGTTTAGGAACATTTACTAAAATATTCATATATTATTTCATAAAAATATTTTTCAAAAAACTATTATTTTTATATTTTTCTTCAGAATGTAAAATATAAAATTGGTCCAATCCCTAAAAAAAAATATCTTTTTATATAGAAAATTAATAATAGCAATCAAACAACCAAATTAAAATTTTCCGTTAAACGACACTCTTCAGTACATATAATTATAGAAGGAATGGCAGTTTCTTCATACTGACGTAGCCCAACACCAACGCAGATGTTTAACGTATGCAACATGCAGTATATTGACATAACCTTGCGTATCTCCAACTGCATTAATTGAGCAGCAATTTCTTGCAGACTGAGCGGGAGGACTGCGTGTCAGACTGTACTGACGTGTCGGTCTCTCATTAGCTTAGATCTTGAACCCATGTTAGCGGACTGCCGCTGATTACGTCAGCACAGTCTGGCACGCGACCCCGTTTACGAGGTATTCATGTTACTTTAGTAGCTGCAACTGCGCATTCAGTTGCAGCTGATGCAAATTATAAATGCAGAATCTCCTCCTTTACCATCTTTGCCACCTGACCTACCGGCACCAATGTCATATATATCAAAACATGTTCCATGTGTTTGCTTATTATACCATGGCAGTTCAAACAGGTGGAGCAATGTAAGCAAGTTATAAATGCAGATCTCCTCCCATTCCATCCTTAATAAGCAGGTGAATGATCATTATCTTGATTAACCATACTATTTTACTAAATGGCAAGATCATGGGGGGCAGCGAGGAGGGATGGTCTAACCGGAGTAAAACTTTGATACAGATGGCTGTATCAAAGGTTTGATAGGACTACTATATGACAAGTATATATAAGACTAATATATATATATATATATATATATATATATATATATATATATATATAAAAGGAGCGGATTCGAAGTCCCGTCGCTCCTAATCGTTGGATCGCGGGGGTCCCACGCATAGCTTCCACAAGGACCCCCGATCCGATGGTGTAGGGGACGGGGCTTCGACGGGATCCGCTCCCATATATATATATATATATATATATATATATATATATGGAGCGGATACGGAGTTCCGTTCTCAGAGCCTCGCGGGAGCCCCGTTCTTCCCAACCGTTGGATTGCAGGGGCTCCCGCAGACCCCCCGATCCGATGGTGCAGGAGAGACGAAACTTGGACAGGACTCAAAAAACGGATCTTTTGATCCGCATATATATATATATATATTTATATATATTTATATATATATATATATATATATATATATATATAATATATATATATGCGCTTTACGAGTAGTTGGCTTATCATACAGTGGCTGTATCTGTATCAAAGTTTTAAAGTTTTACTTGTCTAGGCGACTGCCCCATGTCCCAGAAAGGTCATCAAACAGAGTCAAAGATTATTTACTAGTTAAGTTAGTTCTTACAATAGGAAGGTCCAAACAATCTAGACCCATTTAAGTAGTAATTTGTAGTAATGATTTTAGTAGAATGATAATCCAAAAGGGACTTACACCCACTTACTTATACATAGAAGCTTTAGTAACCAAAATGACGATAACATGGTTCGAACCATAGATCAAAAAATATATTGAGACAGGGTCATTACCACGATACCAACTAATTTATTTATTATTTTTTCAAATATTTTTTATTATTCTAACAATTACTTTGTCCTTTCGTTTTCAATAATTTTGTTTTTGTTTGCCTTGTTTAACTATTAGAGAAAAAAAATGTCAATAACGTTACTTAACTAATTACCTTTTTTTATCATGTTTTTCTTTGTTAATTTTTAAAAAGATTTTATTTGTTAAATTGATTGATAAAACTGGCATCTGAGAAAAAATTCATAAATTTTGTTTAAGAAAATCGTATGTTTTTTCATTTATCTATTTAAGAGGTCTCACTTTCAAACCTCGTCGTTGGTTTCAAAAATTCTCAAACCAGCCTAGACAAGATCGACAGTCATCCTTTTGTTGACAAATTAACTTCACGCAAGAAGTCATAGTCCTAAAAGATACTAAATTATTGACACTCATGTAGGGATTTTATTGAAATCACTCTTTAGAAAGTGGTCCTCCATTTCCAAATGTGTATTTCAATATTTTTTCTTTTATTGACTTGCACAAATGGTGAGTTGTAGCCCATATGGCTGGTATTGTGCAAGTTTTACTAGAGGATAATGTTCAAATCCTCTAAGAAACAATTGATTGTTGTTTGCCATTTCTTGAAATTTTTCTTTAGGAACTAGGCTCCGAAGGGATCCTGCAACCCGGAATCATATGCGATCTCGTACATGAACTCGGACATGAGGTGGTCGAAGGGAACAAAGCGGTGCTTTCATGACTCACTTTACATTTTGCAAGTATGCATCATCAGCCATTGCCTCATTTTGTGCTCGTTCCATCTCACGTTCAATGTGTGGTGCAGCATGGCAAGCGCGGCCAGTTGATCTAATGGGCCAGCGTTCGTGCGGCTAGCGCTTCCACTTGAACTATTTTTCAGCGTGGATGCTGCTCCCGTTAGAACTGAGTTCCAGTGGTTGTTTCAGCGTGTTTTAGAGTAGATATTTCATCTTCATAATTTCCCATTTAATAGAGTGTTATTCCCCGGGTTAACTGTCCATCATGGTTGGTTATGCATGCTAGGGGGCTTGGCTCCCTTATATATTCTCTTATTTTTCTCTCTTACTAATAAACTAGAGAATATATCCATTGAGAGGAGAGTTTGCAGTAGCGGTGAAGTCCCAAAGTTTTATCCGATTTGTGTCCAATTTTTTAAGGAAACAAAGGAACGTTCCTGAAATTCAAAACTTTAAACTTGCTGGTTTCTGGAAACAAATGGACAATAATGGTTGAATCTTGCTTTGAGCAACGATGATCGTCATCACCCCCAACAAGTTTTTTCTTCTTCATATTTTTATTGTAGCAACTTAGTTGCATTATTTTTCAAAGATTTCTATTTCCAGCATCTTATTATTATAATTTTTCATTTTTGAGTTGTTGTAATCTTCAATTAATTTTTGTACAACTTTCATACCATTTTTTGTAACTGGAAATAATAATCTTAAAGCAAGATCCGAGTAACATCAACATAAAAAATCATACAAGTCACTTGGACATAAGTTTTCACAAACTTGAGACGTTCGATTGAGAACACTACAACATCGAAAAAATGAAGATTAGCCTCAATTTTCAACACGTCAACATGGAATACGTTTTGACTAAATCAGAACGAGTACTTCTAGAAACTGATGATGTGTAATTCCTTACCAGCGTATTCACTACACAGCATAAATGAAGGAGGGAAAATAACCTTTGTAAGTTGTTGATTCTTACCTCCTTGGATGATTCCATGACAGAATCTTACAATAAGAATAAGAATACAAGTGACGTATGGGATTCTCTTTTTCAATAGTACAAGGACAATGGAAAGATGTCCAAAATTTATCTTGTCAAAAAATTTCAAAAAATAGAATTTGAAGGCAAAAAAAAAAAACGATGTTGCCACAAGTGAAAGAACTATTAAAGTTATAGAAAAGCTTGTTCAGGAGGCTATGCCTCAAGCAGATTAATTCATGGTAGGAGATATCATCTCTAAGCTCCCTACTAGCTAGGATTGGTTTTCAACAGATATGTATCTCAAGAAGACGAAAACAATGCTGGAGGACCTTTTACACTTTATCTTTATAGAAGACGAAACAAGAAAAAAAAATCAAGATGGACTCACCGTCCAAGCTGTTTGCTAAGGCAAACATGGTCCAAACTGGGGATCACAAAGCGTAGGAAAAGGCTTCCTCAACAACAAAAAGGACTCCAACTATTTAATGGTGAAGTCAACTTCATTTAAGACCAAGTCTAATAATGAAAGTGTTTGCTTCAACTATGGCAAAAATAAGCAAGATTCAAGCCGAAATCAAAGAAATAAGTTGAGCTTAACTTGGTTGCTATGATTGCACATGTTGACTCATCTATAGTGGACATTGATTGGTTGGTGGACACGGGTGCATCTTGTCATATGTGTTCTAAGAAGGAGATGTTCACCACATATAAACCTATATTTGAGAAGGTTTCAATAACGAAGAAATCTAAATCTGAAGAGCTGGGAATCGGGTCGGTGGTAGTAAAACTGACTTCGAAAAAGTCACTGTGAAGAATATAAAATATTTTCCTGCTATAGCCAAGTACCTGATTTTTGGAAGCCTACTGTGCAATGCAGGCTTAAGGATGGACATCAATGTAGGCCAAATGTCGATGTCCTATTAAGGAGCATACATTAAAAAATCTTTCTATACAGAAGGAATATTCAAACTTTAAGTTAACCTCTAATAAATATGTTAATGAAGTGTGTGTGTTTCTAATTATTCTCTTGAGTTATGGCATAATAGACTAGGATGTGCTCCCTGTAAAAGAATAAAGTAAATGTCTAGTCTAGACCTTATCTCCAAATATAGGGGTAAGAAAGTAAAGAAATGTGAAGTATATTCGTAAACTAAAATGATAAGAAAGTCGTTCAAGTGGGTGAACCTAGGTAGAAATATTTTGGATTTTGTGCACTCAAATATTCGTGACTTCATGCACTTCTCTACAAAGGCTAGGATAAATTATTTTATTACATTTATCGATGACTTCTCGAAGTACGCTTTTGTCTATCTTTTGAAATCAAAAGATAAAGCATTTGAGAAGTTCAAAGACTTTAAGACGAAAGTCAAACTTTTAATAGACAACAACTCAAGAAACTCATAAACGATCGAGAAATAGTATATCGTTCTTTGGAATTCGAATCGTTCTGTTAAGAACATAGAATTATCAAGGAAATAACTGCTCCTTATTCTCCTCAATCTAATAGACTAGCAGAAAGAATGAACTGTACTCGGACGAAGATGATAAACTCCATATTGTTAACAATAGTCCTCCAAACTGCTTTTCGGAAAAAAATGCGGTAACAACCATTTTTACTCTTAATATAGTGTTATTTGCATAATCAAACATCACTCCTCATGAGCTCTGGTTCAAAGACTGATCTAATTTGAATGTCATTTGAGTATACGAGTGTTTGGCTTATATGAAGCCTTCCGATATCAAAATTCAAAAGCTGAAAATGAGGACTACAAAGACAATATTTCTGGATTATGTCGAAAAGAGTAATGCTTGTAGGTTTCCTGATCATGAATCAAATCAGAATATTGAATCATGTGACGTTGAATTTTTCAAGGATAAGTTTGCCAGAAATAAGAACATTGTCTTTGTGAATTTATCGAAGAACTTTGTAAGCTCCAAGATGGCTAGAACTTCAAAAGAAGTTGTAGTCTTATAGGAGACTATAATTGAAGATGAAATTACTGAACAAGTACTCACTGAGCCATCTTCAAAAAGAGTGAGGAGGCCTAAGGACTTTTGGGAAGACTTCGTTACTTATTATGTGAAAACAAAACTGCTTGTCATGACCCGAATCCGGAATAAGGGCACAAGTGGTGAACAATGCCCAGCCTATGCCACAGCATCGACGGTAGAACGTTGTCTAGATTAACATAACTATTTACACATCTGTCACGATATATATGAGGTCCCTGTCATGTTATCTCAACTCCAATTGGATGGACAATATAATGTGTGATAAATAATCAATACTCAATCATAATATCAAACTAGAGGAAGAATGGTACGATATGGATTAGAAGTAAAAAAAATACAAGAGTCTAAATACAAGTCCAATCGCAGCATAAATCTCAAAATAATAATACATGCTGTAAAGTCTATAAAATCAAATACAACTCATAATGAAAAGTCTAAGTCTCTCCAGTTGGTGGTACTATCTCAAGTGGCTCTACGGGTACTGGCTCAACTATCTCTCCATCCTGTGGCCCGTAGTGCGTAGGACACCAGTCCTCTAATAAATCATCTGAAAAATATATTCAGTCAGGATTGGAGCAAAGTACAACCCAATAACATTTCTAATAAATGGCAGAAGCTATGAAACAATAATAATAATAAAAATAAATGATAGAAGTAACTGAACTAGCATATATCACGAGAAGAAGCATCATGGTGAATAATGGCAATAAACTGAGAATAATATGGTGAGGAACATCAATGTAATAAACTTGAATACCTATACCTCAAACTCCAATGGTCTCCGGTAGTTATTGGCCCAATGCCGATATCTGTCCCGCGCCACCCGAAATCTATATCTAATGAGCTTTACCTTCTCAACTACATCCACGACCATCTCCGTTCCCAATAAGGCTCTCTCACCAACATCATCCCATGATAACAGAGTGGGCATCTCCGTCCATACAGTGCCTCAAAAGGTGATATCTCGATACTGGCCTGGTAGCTGTTGTTATAAGCAAACTCTACCAGGTGAAGGTGGTCCTCCCAAGAGCCTCCAAAGTCCAATACACAAGTGCGTAGCATATCCTCGAGAGTCTGGATAGTCATTTCTGACTGTCCATCTGTCTGAGGGTGATATGCAGTACTAAACTTGAGCTGAGTGTCCAAGCTAGCCTGCAAACTCCTCCAGACGTGGGATATGAGACGACTATCCCAATCTGAGATGATGCTAACAGGAACTCCATTCAATATGACTATTACCCACTTTAAATGGCAAAAAGTAGGCCAATTTGGTTAATCTATCAACGATGACCCAAATAACGTCTTTACCTCTTGGAGAACGCGAAAGCCCTGATACAAAATCTATCGTCACTTGCTCCCACTTTCACTCTGGAATGGGTAAAGGCTGAAGCAAACCACCCGGTCTCTGTCTCTCCGCCTTTACCTGCTGGCATACTAGATATATAGATATGAAACTCGCCACCTCCCGCTTCATACCATACCGCCAAATATTCTCTCTCATGTCTCTATACATTTTGTTGGCACCTGGATGCATAGAGTACTGGGATCGATGCGCCTTCTGAAGAACTTCATCGTGCAATGCTCCATTCGGCACACACAATCGAGTACCGTATCGCAAAGATCCATCCTCCACAATAGTGAAATCATCTGCTAATCTCATCTGAACTTGCGCTCTAATACTCCTCAGAGACACATCCTCGTACTGTGCAACTCTGATCCGGTCCATCAACTATGACTGTACCTGTAGACCCTATATCTGTGCTGCAACTCTAGGAACTAACACCTTAATACCCAAGCTATCAAGATCGGCCAATAAATGTAACGACCCGTTCCGCTCAACCCGGAGGGCCGATATAAACGGCACAAGTATAGACAACCGACCTGCCTTGCTCAACAAGATGGCTCATTCGATGCAAAGGCATTCCAAACTTGGATCTTTAAATGGAGTTCAGACTTAGACTTTTGGGGGCGCTAGGAGTCTCGCTCGGCCGATGCGATTCATCGCTAAGGTGAGTGGCCCCGTTGAACCTGTCCCTACTTAGCTGCATACTAAGAAAATGAATAATATATGATAGTTTTCAAGCTATAACCTTTGCATGCTAATAAAAGAGATGAACGCACATAGCTAAGGGGATAACCTCGCCTTATCATTATATAGAACATGAAGATCTTGCTTGTTATTTGCATAGTCGGGCTTATTGAGTCAAAATATAGTAGCTTCTTATATATGCCATAAAAGTAGTTTTAGTTCAAACTGAGGCATCGTACCGCACAAAATATGACACAGAATAGAGTATAATCATGTTGCACACATAGACGAGCAAGACTTTCAAGTAGTCGTTCCGAGTCAGAAGAAGGAAAGAAAAGAAAATAAAGTACTCGGGATATCCAGATCACCGAGACAGTTTCAAATAAGGGAGATGCACAAAGAAGAAAGATCTTAGTAGTCCTCGGCAAGATTGAACCGAGTTGTTTCTCGGCTAGGATTGAAAGTGGGAGAGTAGTTGCATGGTCATGGACAACTGGTTGCGCACCAGGTAGAGATGAGTCCTCGACACGATTGCTGAGGCATCCAAATCGTATCGGCCCGAGAGGACAATGCCAGTGTAGTCCTGATAATACGCTAGCTGAAGTACTAGCGGGCGAGTACGAGACATCCAGTAAGGCTTGCTATCGACCTGGATGGTCGTCGACTCGTCGGATGGTTCAGGACGCCCAGCAAGGCTAGCAATCGAGCAAGAAAGACAGCCGTTCCATACCAGATCATGTCTAATATGGCTAACAAAGCCAGTGATCTTCATATAGATAAGCAATGCTTGCATAGCGGCTATCCGCATTCAGAAGAGGAGTAACGTGAAGGAGTATATTTGCACGGGACTTTGCATATTTAGAATGGATGCACAATATATAACATAGTTCGAGTAGAATGGGTCTGAGACAGAGACACAAACATAACACTTGGATTTCATAGATGTTCTTCTCTATCCTGTAGAACATTTTTCATATTGTTGCATATGACAGGGAATGGGGAATGGTAAAAACGGTAAGATAAACTCAATTGTTCATTATTACGACACTCTTGAGCAGACACGGATATTATTTTATTTTATTTCCATGTATCTGATCCTAAGACAAAAGACTAGAAAGATAAAAAAAATTAGTCGGTGCACATAACTAATGAACGTGCTTGTTTTATGGCATGGGCGAGAGGCCTCACCACCAGTGCATTCTATGTACTGATACCCAACCAAATTGCATGCAGGGTGCAGAGGGGACTCGTACTGATTCAGAGATCGCTTAACGCAATGAGGCGCCAGACCGCACTTGGCGTCTTAGATCATGGCGCACGGACTTGGAGATCACATATATGAGACATAATGTATGGAAATATCATCATCCAGATTGTTTGAATTAGTTGTAAGCCTAAGGACATATTTATTGTAGAGAGAGAGAGAGAGCATGAGCGACTTGTAATCTCGGCCTAGCGTCGCTTGTAATCTTTACTTTATATCAATAAAGAGCTTGTTTTGGATTCAATACTTGTGTTTATTCTATGTTTCCGCTATGACGACTCTGCGAACTAGTTATCAATGGCCGTTTCGGTATTTGCCTCGCGCGGGCACAACTCCAGGCTTGTACGGCATCGTGTCTCGATGGAAACGATCGTCCTGCAGGAGCGCTAGCGCAGTGATTCGCGCCTAGCGGGGACGGCCGATTCCTGCGGAAGATCAGGACATAATATTTTGGTATCAGATCATCGCTTTACGTCCTTAGAATTCGTATCGATTCTCTCAGTTTTGAACTTGTGTATTAAAAAGTGATAAATGCTCTTTCTTGATGCTTCGATGAATGTTCCATACAATGAGTCTAAATATTTTTAAAAGTGCATGTGAATGATATGGTTGGCTTGAACGGAATAATTATACGAGGGCCTTTATGTCAATATGTGTCAGACTTCGTAGGAATAAACTCGTGTTAGAATCTGCAAGTTATATGTGAACCCGAATACCTATACGTGAACACCAAGCGGGTTAGTGTGCGAGATAGAATATCGTTCACGATAGATAGCTATACACATAGCCTTTCGGCTAAGTTGTGTTGAATATCGTGCGCCTAGACCCTTGGTGCTAGTGAGTTGTAGCGAGATTTGGGTATCGTTCGGACAAGAATAAAGTCAGACTTAGAATAAAAATTGATAGAGACGTTATTGGAGTATGAAAATTGATAGAGACATTATTGGATTACCGCTAAGGCGAATAATGAGAATCATGTTTGGATTTTGAGATATAGTTTGGACGGTTATTCATAGCGATAAGTTATAATTCAAAACATAGTTTGGTATGGAGGACTATCGATAGAGGTACATACGAGACTAAGATTGTCAAGGCGGCGAATAGGGATCGTGCTAGAGTTCTAAGGAATGAATTGGATATACGAGTAAATGATGCGAATGCAATTTAGGAGTTAATAGGATGACTTGATTACTGAGTGGTGTATGCGATAGTCTCATGATAGAATAAGTGAATTATGGATAGAATGAGTTATAAAGATTCATAAAGTATAGCTCGAACCCTGAGTGGTGTATTGGTCATCTTAGAAATTTTCTAACAAATAATGGATGTTGGGGTATTAAACTAGTCTAGCAGCAAACGACAAGATTGTGTAAAGCCTTAGTATAAATAAATAATGCCTAGCAAGTAAGCCAACTCGAAGGAAGCATGCAAGATTTGATTCGAACGAGTTAGAATAAGTTGAACAGGGGATAAGGCTTACATCAGATATGAATTCGGAGTACTTGGAATTGATATTATGGTCAGGAAAACTTAGTGGATTGTACGAACAATTTTGAATTGAATCAAACACATTGGAACTTGTGTTGAGATGGAATAATCAGGGATGCGATCGGAGTTAGTGCAATTGGAATAATGGTGCGAACGAATGATAGCGTGCGTCAAAAATATAGATTTAGTAGGATATCGCTCGATAGAAATTTAGCCTAAGAATGAATGCTATGATTTTGAATTTGGGAGACTTTATATAATATCGATTGCTAAAAGATAGCATAGATTGATGCAAGTTAGCTATTTGTGATTTGATGATTGAGAAAAGCGATAACAGATTTAATCTTAAATTTGGACAAACGATCTTGAGTCGAGTTCGAAGGTAACACTCAACATCAGGCCTAGACAAGATCGATTATCCCACGAGAGCGCTCGTGTGGTAATTTCATGTCCGGCGGGGATGATCGAACTCGTAGGAATATGTTCGAAGATGTTACAAACAAACTCGATAAAATAGAACTTATCGAAAGTGAATAGACTTGGGTTTGGGATTTTAACTTAGTTGTTTGAGAAATGCTAGAAGTAGAATACGAAATGATCAACGGTAACATTAACTTGGACAATTGGGTTAGATGAATTTTGATTATGACAAGAATGGTTGTTAAATGAACATGACTTGATGGATCAATGAACAACTTGGATGAAACGTAGAGCGACGATAAGATGTCTGTTCGTTCGATGATAACCATAACATTCGACCTTCTTTGTCACGACCCGATTCCGTATAATCGTTGAGACGTCCCCCGAATCGTGACCGCCGTGCGGGCCTGGGGTTGTGCCCGCACAAGGCTTTAATGATTTTCATAGCAAGCACATATTCAGAGTACGCAAATAAATTGAAACACAGATTTGAAACATGGAAAAGTTCTCTTTATTGATAATGAACATCTATTACAAACTCTTGAACGAGTCAGCTAATATACCGTACGGGCTTACAAAAGTGTTGACTCAAAATGAGATAGCAGTCCTGTATATTGCATCCGTTTACTAAACTTCTAAATGTATAGACCTCCGGGCTGGAGGACAGCTTTGCCACGGAGCTGCATTTGTGTATGAAGAGTTGCAAGCTCATGCTTCAAAATGCTTCAAGGATGGCGCGATCAGGATGCGCCAACAGCTGGACTGGATCGGGAAGACGACTTCGGCTCCTCGCTCGGTTCGCCTTGGTGCGGAGAACCTGTTTCAACGAGGGTCAGTACGTCGAAACATACTGGTGAAGGCGAGCTAACCGAACTATACCAATCAACACATTGTTTTAATAAAACATGCATGTTTTATGGATTTCTATCTTGCCTTAGTTCATTTACAAGCAACAGTATATATGTATGATACTGAAATAAACTTGCCACCGTTCGGTGGATTTTACCTGTCCGTCTGAACGACCTGCACAATACTTACCATACCTTCCCTGCCACGAAGACACAAGTTAGTTTGCAACAGGTTTAAATATACACAGGGATCACTGGCATGATGCCACAAAGGGACGGGTTATAGTCTCGGGACAAGAATGATATGCAACGCAGGTGGCGAGCCCCGCTACATAGCATCCCGTCCATGACAAACAATATACGAACTCTTTCGCCAGGATCGGATCGGCCCCAGTGCCCTGGCGACCGTCCGCGGAAGCCAAAATACCTTGTGCACAAGTTGTCCGTGATCAAGCATCATTTAGTTCGAATCATTTCATACGAATTTCAAACGAATATAGGCAAGCTCCATAGCACAAACGGTTTTGCATAGTCTTACTGATCAATCTATGCCAAATCAAAGTGTGTTCCATATGCATAGCACAATTTATAGAAGAAACATGTATTCTAACTAAAATTGAAACATATGATGAACATTCCAAACGAACAAGCATGTAGTGTAAGTAATCGTTCCCAAGTTGAATGACTATAATCCAAGTCTATTCCCTTTTTATCTTGGTATCTTTTATTATTACTTGGTATCGTTTGATCGGGGCAACAAGAATGCAAGAGTTTTAGGGTGTGAAGCTTGGAAGCAGGCTAGCTAATCGGGATGGTAGCCACTCACTTAGATGTTTGGAAGGAAGAAGGAAAGAGGCACTTCACGACTCTGCTCACAAGCCACCTATTGCTCGTTCACCTGTTGTAAACCCTCTGATTTTTCAAAAAGTTTTAATTTGAATTTTACACAATTTTCTGGAATTTTCTGAGATTTTTCTCTAATTAAACTAAGGTGTTTTAATTATTAAATGATTTTTAAATGATGTTAAATAATATTAAAATATTACAAAAATAATATTTTATGGTGTAAAATGGAAAACTAGACATAGGGTAATTTTCCAGGAATTTATTGGACCCCGAAAGTATTTTTAAAGCCCTAAAAACTAATTATTTAATTAAACCAAAATGAACCGGGTTTATTTTAAATAAACCCAAACTGAACCAACTGCTGAACCGGACCGGTTTAATAAACCGAACCAAATCCTTAGCGGGTCAGATCCGGGTCTAACCTGCGACTCGAAACCCGACCCGACCCGTATTTATTTTTGGATCGGGCCGGATCCACCTGACCCGACCCGACCCGGCCGAACCCCTCTCTCTTCCCCGACTCCTCGCCTCCCCTCCGCCGGCGACCGTTTAGCCGTCGTAGCCGCCGTGACCCGTCGGCTCCCCTCCGCGTAACCTCCGCCACCGCTTCCCCTTCGCCTCCGCGTAACCCCCGGCCATCCTCCTCCCCCCTAACCCTATTTAAACCCCCTCCTCCGGCCCCGAGTTTTCCCTCTCCTCCTCCTCCGGTCATCCTCCTCCGCCACAGCGACCGTTCTCTCTGCCTCACTCCTCGTCGATCCGCCAGTGCAGCCCCCAGCCGCTCGACCCAAGAGCCGTCGACCCCCGCCCGCTCGAACTCCGGCCGACCCAGCACCGGCCGCCTGAGCCCTAGCCGACGCCTCCGCCAGTGCACCCGGCCGCCCTGAACCTCCCTGAGTCATCACCGACCTCCGCCGACCCGAGCCCCCACTCCCAGCGGCCGGACACAGCTGCCCTAACCTGGACACGTCCCGGACACGGCTGACACAGGACACGGCTCGAGACACATGGACGCGAGAAATTCTCGGTTTTTGGAACCCTGTTCAGGTACCCATTTTTCTCTCCTCGCTGTCCCGTTTTCTGTTCCGTCTGTTGCAACGCGTAGGTTGTGTGACCCTCTCGATGCCCGTGCAACCCGCTCGGTGCATCGCGTCCTGTGGCGATCGCGAACCGCGATCCAAAAATAAGAAAACCAATGCCCTGTTTTACCCCAGAATTGAGTACGCCCAGCCAAACGGGACGACTTGGTCGCGTGCGGTCTTTACCGATACGTGCGCGTCGTTGATACGAATGTGCGGGATTTCGCAGAAGTTGATTTGGATGTGCGTGCACACCGAAATCAACGCGTATCCGCCGACAACGTCCCGTATTCGTCCTTTCTGAATCTTGCTGTAACTTAGTGTACACACGTCGGATCAAGACGAAACTTGTGCCAACAGACTCGTAGCAATACGCTGGTCTTGTGACCCAAGTTTGGTTCGATTCTGAGAACGTTGACAAAATCGCGTATCGTGGGCCCCATAGGCTCCACTTGACGGGCGATTTTGTGATCTGCTCATCGGAATCCAATTTTGGAAGTTCCGTTGGGTTCATATCATCGTTCCTGACTTGTTAACACTAAGTTGGACGAATTTAGAGATCTTTGACCCTGACCCATTTTTTGGTGCAAAGCGGCCCACATATGGACCCCGCTTTGACCAGGAAATATCATTTTTGCCCTTGTGTCCAAATTGGACTCAAGGACAGGCGTTTCTAACTGATTGATATTTTCTGGATCTGATGGTGATGTCTATTTCAGCAACCGGAGAACTTCCTACAAATCCCGCTGCTGCCAGAGCTACAATTGGAGCCGGAATCCCAGGCAAGTGTACCTTGCCAACTTACAGTTTTTGTTACATATTACTTGGACTTAATTATAATTATTGTACATGCTTAAACCTAGGGCCGTGTGACTTGCTTAGCGTCCGATTAATAGTCGGGTGCCAACCCCGTACGCGGAGTTGTGCAATGTCACCTAGAGATGGATAACGTGACATTTACATTCTCGTACTTGCCATATCAAGTACATTATACCCAGGACACCTGACACGAATCATGAGACAGAATCTTCCTGAAATATTCAAGGTGATTCTGTATAGGATACAGATTTCATGACTTGGACATTATTTTCTTAGATCTTAATATATGACTTATTGCATTAGTTGATCTTGCGTGACATGAACATGAGACATTATGAAACTGTGACGTGAGATTACATTGGGTAGGGAGAGATTTACCATACAAAAGGCTGAATATATATATATAATACTTTAATGGATTGTACCTTAGACTCTGACACAGAGCTTTGGTACCGTACTGGCCCTTTAAAAAAATACTGCTATGGGTTTCTCCGACACTGATCCTGTAGTAGTCTCAACCCGAGTATGACTAAAACTCTCACTTGCATATCACTTAGCTGGTTTATTTATTTACCCTATTGTTTCCTTTATTTCTGCACTGCATTTATTTTGGCTTGTATTATCTGTACCTTGCTATATCCCCTGAGGATCTGGAATGGATTATGTCCCCAGGATTAGCAGACGAGATTTACCCTGAGGTGTACGGAACATGAGCACTTCTCGGAATAGTACCAGACACTGAGGACGAGGTGATCGCTGAGGACTTTTCCTGAACATCTGCTTCTCTGTGCTCAGTTTTATTGGCAAATAAACTCTTTTATTCTTGTTTAAGTGAACATTTGTAACATACTTAATTTCAGGTTGTTCCCCGATTTTACTTACTTGTGATTGGATGTTGTTTAAATACTTTTTGTTGATATTGCTGTGTTTATTCTGTGAATGAGAATAGTAAACCCTGATCATTGTAATACAGCTTAAGTATGCCCCGATGGATCCATTAAATTGGGTTTGTCCATCGGTGCGTGCTGCTGGCCATTGCCATGTGTCCAGTTCCTCGATATTTTGGGACTGGGGCATGACACCTGCATCACGAACAGCTCGATCAATACTCCTTCCACTCTTTCCAATCTCGGAATTGAAATGCAGTGCAATGAACGAAAATAATGAAATCTATCGAAACTATTCAAGGAAAACAAGCAAATCCGAAAACCAACTCAAGGCACCAAAGCAACAAGCGACATCGAAATTCGAGGCAATAAAAGATAACAGCGGAGAGGTCCCTCCTGACTCTGCCGCTAAGCCGATCCTTGGGGCGTGGTCCACTGAATATGGGAATCGATTCCGAAGAAACAAATCCATAACGAGGACGAGTTCTTGTTTCAATCTATCCCGATCGAACGATACCGTCTTGTGTTTCTTAGCCGCGCTCCTCGAATAGGAGGAACGGGGCGCTACATCCTACCCAACTAATTGGAAGTTTCGTCCCGAAACTTAAGAATAGAACCAACCGTTAGGGATTATTTTGTTGCTGGCGACGATCAGGGAGCGGACAGTTTCGAATCAAGTGTCCATTTCCGCCACAGTTGTAACAAGACCCATTCTTCAAGTAACAATTAACGATGGTGTGCCCCGACCTGTTACAGTGTTCACAACGCACTCCTGCGTTTCTTTTATTCCGACCACCGTTGTTTTGTCTCTTTGCAGCGTTGTTTCCTCTCTCGTTGCTTTGGCGTTTGTGACTGTAGGTATGCACAGCGCCGCTAGGAACGTGAGGATAGAGTGGTTCAAGTGATAGAGCGTGATTCATGACTTCACGTATTGTACGATACTGATGAACGACTATGTGCGTATGGATGGCAGGGCGTAGTCCACCTTCAAACCTTCTAGCTCGACTCGCTACATCAGGTAAATAGGCCCTAGCAAATTTAGAGAGTCGGTTGAATTCGGCGGAGTACTGTTTGACTGTCATGCTGCCTTGCCTCAGTTGCACAAACTCATTCTCCATTTGACGTTGCAGTGGAGGGGGTATAAACTCCTCTTCGAACGCGGCACAAAAAGTCGTCCACGAGATCGCCTCCTCTCTATGGCCAAATTGGAGAGATCGTTGATGCACGTCCCACCAATCGTGCGCGTTGAGGCAGAGCTGTAGTTGCGCGCAGGCGACGCGCTTCTCTTCGGGGACCTCTAGTAGAGCGAAGTGATCTTCAAGTTCGACCAACCAATCTAGAGCTACGACTGTGTCCTCAGTCCCGTTGAATGGGGTGTTACAGACTTTTTGAAGTGGCCAAAGTCGAAGGCAGTCACGTCCTTCGGCCTTAGAATTTGTGGCATCTCTACTTCAAGCACGGCCTGTTCCACCGGAGTCGCTGGCGTTGCCACGGAATGGTTGGAAGCCAAAGTCTGAATGATCTGTTGTAGGGCATCTACCTGCTTCTGTTGGACTGAGAATCGAGCTTCTATATTGTCTTGAAACTTGAGCTGACTCTCCTCCGCCTGCTTCTCGGTCCGTTCATAGCGAGCCTCGTCCCTTTGTTGGTTTGCCTCCAACATTCGCAACATTTGCTGGATGGGATCGATGCTTGGCACGGCTCGCTGGCTCTCTGAACTTCCCGAAGTGCTCGAGCTACTTCCTTGGCCTTGTGTTTCATCCGGTGTTTGCGCTGCGGATTGCGCTGGTGCCATTCCTTCAAAAGAAGGTAAATTACATTAGGATCATAATGTATTATGGACTTATTGCATGAATGTATCTCATTTTGGCCTAGCGAGTTCAAGAGTTCGCACAGGAATTTGATCGTTAAAGAAACTTTTCTAGCACGAAAGTCTAAGGAACTTGAATCTATGCTCTGATACCACTATGTCACGACCCAATTTCGTAGAATCGTTGAGGCGTCCCCAGAATCGTGACCACCGTGCGGGCCTAGGGTTGTTCCCGCACAAGGCTTTAATGATTTGCATAGCAAGCACATATTTAGAGTACGCAGATAAATTGAAACACAGATTTGAAACATAGAAAAGTTCTCTTTATTGATAATGAATATCTATTACAAACTCTTAAACGAGTCAGCTAATATGCCGCACGGGCTTACAAAAGTGTTGACTCAAAATGAGATAGCAGTCCTGTACATTACATTCCTTTACTAAACTTCAAAATGTATAGACCTCCGGGCTGGAGGATAGCTTTGCCACGGAGCTGCATTTGTGTATGAAGAGTTGCAAGCTCCTGCTTCAAAATGCTTCAAGGATGGCGCGATCAGGATACGCCAACAGCTGGACTGGATCGGGAAGACGACTTCGTTTCCTCGCTCGGTTCGCCTTGGTGCGGAGAACCTGTTTCAACGAGGGTCAGTATGTCAAAACATACTGGTGAAGGCGAGCTAACCAAACTATACCAATCAACACGTTATTTTAATGAAGCATGCATGTTTTGTGGGTTTCTATTTTGCCTTAGTTCATTTACAAGCAACAGTATATATGTATTCAATTCTTAAATGAACTTGCCACCGTTCGGTGGATTTTACCTATCTGTCTGAACGACCTGCACAATACTTACCATGCCTTCCCTGCTATGAAGACACAAGTTAGTTTGCAACAGGTTTAAATATACACAGGGATCACTGGCATGATGCCACAAAGGGACGGGTTATAGTCTCGGGACAAGAATGATATACAACGCAGGTGGCGAACCCCGCTACATAGCATCCCGTCCATGACAAACGACTATACGAACTCTTCCGCACGGATCGGATCGGCTCTAGTGCCCTGGCGACCGTCCGCGGAAGCCAAAATACCTTGTGCATAAGTTGTCCGTGATCAAGCATCATTTAGTTCGAATCATTTCATACGAATTTCAAACGAATATGGGCAAGCTCCATAGCACAAACGGTTTTGCATAGTCTTACTGGTCAATCTATGCCAAATCAAAGTGTGTTCCATATATATAGCACAATTTATAGAAGAAACATGTATTCTAACTAAAATTGAAACATATGATGAACATTCCAAACGAACAAGCATGTAGTGTAAGTAATCGTTCCCAAGTTGAATGACAAGCAATACAATCCAAGTCTATTCCCTTTTTATCTTGGTATCTTTTATTATTACTTGGTATCGTTTGATCGGGGCAACAAGAATGCAAGAGTTTTAGGGTGTGAAGCTTGGAAGCAGGCTAGCTAATCGGGATGGTAGCCACTCACTTAGATGGTTGGAAGGGAGAAGGAAAGAGGTGCTTCACGACTCCGCTCGCAAGCCACCTACTGCTCGTTCACCTGCATCACGAACAGCTCGATCAATACTCCTTCCACTCTTTCCAATCTCGGAATTGAAATGCAGTGCAATAAACAAAAACAATAAAATCCATCAAAATCGTTCAAGGAAAACAAGCAAATCCGAAAACTAACTCAAAGCACGAAAGCAACAAGCGACATCGAAATCCGAGGCAATAAAAGATAACAGCGGAGAGGTCCCTCCTGACTCTGCCGCTAAGCCGATCCTTGGGGCGCGGTCCACTGAATATGGGAATCAATTCTAAAGAAATAAATCCATAATGAGGACGAGTTCTTGTTTCAATCTATCCCGATCGAACGATACCGTCTTGTGTTTCTTAGTCGCGCTCCTCGAATACGAGGAACGGGGCGCTACATTCTTGTCTTGTGCGAGTATGACTACTTACTCGCACATGCGTCGCGCCCGGATTAGAATAATTATCCCATGGGAGCGTTGGCGTAGTGATCCCACTTCCGACGGAGATGATTGAACTTACGGGAGACCAGAACGTGACAGTTGAAGGATCATTTTGACTTGTGGTTCGATACGATAAGATGAGTTTCAGAATAGAAATGAATCAAAGGTATTTTGGGGATGAGTTAGTCTAGAACATGAAGTAAGACGCTCGATGGTTTAGTGAACGGATACGTAAATTATGTCGTACGACTTGAAATTTGTAATAGAGATCGAAGAGGTAGAAATTGAATTATGACTTGGTGGTCTAGACGTAGAAAAGATTGGATATATGGATTCTATCTGGTGTTTAAGGAGATAGACTATAAAAATTGTTAGGTTGGACATGCGACATGGATATATCGTGGATTCAGTTGAACGAATGTGTTGATGTAATAGGATAATTTGTGCTCGATGTTTAGAAATCTGAGTGAAACGAGCTTGGGTAGAATACCCCGTGCAAAAGAACAATGGTTTGACCTTAGGGTATTTGGGGCGAGCTTTATGCAACGCGATTGCACGATGAGTCGAAACTCGAACTGTACCTATGACCTTGTGAGCTGACCTAGTGGCTAGGCAAACGACCCCATGCCTTGAGTTGAACTGGAGTGGCTAACTTCAGGGTATTATTCAGGAAAATGACAGAACTGGGCAACGAGACTTAGAGTTAGTACTTGAAACTGGGAGTGTATGCTAGCGACATTGGCGTTGAAACAAACGCAATGGAAGATAGGAATTGGGTGATAATTGATTTGGTTGGATAAGTCATACGACAATGAGGAATAAGACGGTATTAAAGAATTGTCGGACGAAACTCTTATGATTAGAATTGGTGATATTCAAGATAAGTTGGCATAACGAGTTAAATCGTTGCTGGGAAGAGGTGCATTGCTAATAATGCAATACTTGAATTTGAGTAAGATTGGAGTGGACGATAACTAAATGAACCAGAGTTCGGTTAGTCGAGTAGCAAAACGATCGACGATTCGAAAGATTTTTTCATAAGTAGCTTGTCCGACTAAGATGTCACTAAGCTGGGTTAAAATACACATATTTGGGAGACACCTTGAATATGGGTACGATCCAAACTTAGCGATATGCATAACTCGAATGCAGCTATAAATAAAAATGTTCGGATTCACATGGACGAGTATGGCAACTGAAGTAAGTTAGCCTCAACCTAGACTTTCATAAAGGAGAGATTGTAACGTACCCCATGAGATCGAAATAGTTCTGTGCTAAGGCGCAATAATAGCCTGAGCCAGGAATACAATAATTGAATGATAGAGTCATTCGATAAAGCAGTTAAGCACACATACAAAACAGAATAAGAAAACGAATAGGAAGTTAAATTCGATTGGACCTAAGACGCGAAGGATTAGAACATACCCCATGTTAGGCAATTTAGCTCTACACTAAGGCGCAATAAAGATAGAGTCAGAAAATATAGGCAATTTAATGCGACGACCTTGGCTGACGGTAAATTTACTTAGCGAGAATGGACGGTGACTCAGAGAGATATCGATGCAAACCAGATTAGAAAATTAGCTGAGATTCGAGCTTTTGGGTTTAGACATAACGATGGATTTCGATAGACGACGTCAAGTAATTGGTCGGATGTGTTGGGTTCGTATGGATATAATATAACAATTGGGCAAGTCCACCCAAAGCCGAAGTTTTTTAGTAGGCATTAAGTTATAGAATATCCCGGGTTTGAGTAATACAGCCCTACGCCAGGCGCAGTAGAGTTTGAGTTGGGAGTTCAATGTTAAAGTTGAGAATAGTTTGATAGTATTGAACTATAGAGTCGTTCGATGAGAATTGGCTAAACATGTGCATAACGTATAGTGAGAAAATAAATGAAAGTAGTATTGAAACAGTCCTTGGATGTTAGACAAGATGTATAGAGTTAGTTTAGAAGTTATGCGATAATACGAGTTTCTCTCAGGAAGTCTCGAGGACGAGACTTGTTTTGAGTGGTGTATAATGTAACGTCCCGCTCCGCTCAACCCGGACGACAGATTCAAATGACACAAGTGTAGCGAACTGACCTGCCTTACTCAGCGAGATGGCTCATTCGATGCAACGGTATTCCAAACTTGGATCTTCAAATAGATTTCAGACTTAGACTTTTGGAGGCGCTCGAAGTCTCGCTCGACCGATGCGATTCATCGCTAAGGTAGGTGGCCCCGGTGAACCTGTCCCTACTTAGCTGCACATTAAGAAAATGAAAGATACATGCTAGTTTGTAAGCGATAACCTTTTCATTCTAATAAAAGAGATGAACACACATAGATAAGGGGACAACCCTACCTTATCATTATATAGAACATGAAGATCTTATTTGCTATTTGCGTAGTCGGGCTTATTGAGTCAAAATGTAGTAGCTTCTTATATATGCCATAAAAGTAGTTTTAGTTCATACTGAGGCATCGCACCGCACATAATATGATATGGGATAGAGTATAATCATGTTGCACACATAGACGAGGAAGACTATCAAGTAGTCGTTTCGAGTCAGGAGAAGGAAAGAAAAGAAAGTACTCGGGATATCCAGATCACCGAGGCAGTTTTAAATCAGGGAGCTGCACAAAGAAGAAAGATCCGAGTGTAGTCCTCGGCAAGATTGAACCGAGTTGTTTCTCGGCTAGGATTATAAGTGGGAGAGTAGTTGCATGGTCACGGACAACTGGTTGCGCACCAGGTAGAGATGAGTCCTCGACACGATTGCTGAGGCATCCGAATCGTGTCATTCCGGGAGGACAATGCTAGTATAGCCCTGGAAATACGCTAGCTGAAGTACAAACGGGCGAGTACGGGACATCCAGCAAGGCTTGCTACCGACTTGCATGTTCGCTGACTCATCAGATGGTTCGGGACGCCTAGCAAGGCTAGCAACCAACCTGAAAAGACAGTCGTTCCATACCAGATCATGTCCAATATGGCTAATAGAGCCAGTGACCTTCATATAGATAAGTCATGCTTGCATAGTGGCTATCCGCATTCAGAAGAGGAGTAACGTGAATGAGTACATTTGCACAGAACTTTGCATATTTAGAATAGATGCATGGTATATAACATAGTTCGAGTAGAATGGGTCTGAGAAAGAGACACAAACATAATACTTGGATTTCATATATGTTCTTCGCTATACAGTAGATCATTATTCATATTGCTGAATATGAAAGGGAAGGATGAATGTTAAGAAATTGTAAGACGAACTCAGTTGTTCATTATTATGACACTCTTGAGCAGACACGGATATTACTTTGTTATATTGCCATATAACTGATCTTAAGGCAAAAGACTAGAAAGACAACAAAATCAGTCGGTGCACATAACTAATGAACTTGCTTGTTTTGTGGCATGGACGAGAGACCTCCCCACCAGTGCATTCTATGTACTGATACCCAACCAGATTGTATGCAGGGTGCAGGGGGAACTCATACGGATTCGTAGATCGCTTAATGCAATAAGGCATCGGACTACACTTGGCGTCTTAGAGCGTGGCGCCCGGACCTGGAGCTCACATATATGAGACATAATGTATGGAAATATCATCATCCAGATTTTTTGAATCAGTTATAAGCCTAAGGGAATATTCATTGTAGAGAGATAGAGCATGAGCGACTTATATTCTCGGCCTAGCACCGCTTATAATCTTTACTTCATATCAATAAAGAGCTTATTTTGGATTAAATACTTGTGTTTATTCTATGTTTCTCTATGACAGCTCTGTGAAGTAGTTATCAACGACCGTTTCGGTATTTGCCTCCCGATGGCGCAACTCCAGGCTCGTGCGGATCGCGTCCCGATGGAAACGATCGTCCTGCGGGAGCGCTGGCACGGTGATTGGGGCCTAGCGGGGACGGCCGATTCCTGTGGGAGATCGAAGCATGACAATAAATATATGTCCCTCGTCAAGTACATAGCCACTGGATACATGTTCAAGGCATCAGCGATTATGTTAGCCTTCCCTGGATGGTACTATAAAGAAATATCGATGTCACGCCCCAGTCCCAAAATACCAAGGGACCAGACACGTGGTAATGGCCAGCAGTACGCACCGATGGACAATCCAATCTAATGGATCCATCAGGGCATACTTAAGCTGTAAAACAAGTCTACGACAATCATGGCACAACTAATCTCATCCACACAAGATAGGAAATATGATCCACAGAATAAGCAAAGAATGAAAATCATCAGCTAGTCTCACAAAGTACTTCGGGAACAACCCGATAAACATCTAGTACAATGGTTCATCAGACCAGAATATGAAAGACTGAAATAAATAATAAAAGCTGAGCATAAACATGGATGCTCAAGAGAAGTCTTCAGCTAAGACCTCGTCCTCGGATGGTGGTACAGCTCCTGGATCAGCTCCTGCTCCGGTCCCGTAAACCTCGGGATAAACCTCGTCTGCAAAATCTGGGGACAAAATCCGGATCCAGGTCCTCAGGGGACATAGCAAGGTACAAGAAAGCTCATGCCAATAAATAAATAAGCAGTACAGCAAATAAATAACTAAATGAAACAATGGGGTAAATATGTAACCATCTAAGTGAAATGCAAGTGAGAGCAGCACGAATACTCAGGCTGAGACCACTACAAGCTCTGTGTCTGGGAGCCGGTAGCAGCAGTAACTATGTGTTTTACTATGTGTTTACTATGATTTATATATATATAATCAGCCTGTAGCTTGTGTGTCTCTCTCCACCCAATGTAACCACGCATATCATGTCCATAACGTCTCATGTCCATGTCAAGCGCGATCATAGCTAAATGCAACAAGTCATAATGTATATAGAATCTAAAATCTATGTCAAGTCCTGTATCCTATACAGAATCACCACGAATATCTCGAGAAAATCCTGTCTCATGAATAGTGTCAAGTGTCCTGGGTCATAGGGTACTTGATAAGACAAGTACGAGAATATAAAGTGTCACGTATATCCATCTCTAAATGACCGTACCCAACACTGCGTACAGTGTCGGCACCCGACTGATAATCGGACGCTAAGTACGTCACACGGTCCTAGGTTGAGCATGCACAGCAATATATATAAATCAAGGAAAATAGATAACTAAGCTGCAGAGTTTGGCAAGGTACACTTGCCTGATGTTTGAATATCAACTGTCGTCCTGGTATCGGTGGATCCGGTAGGTACTACTCCGAAAGCTGTAATAAATATCACCAACAGTCTCAGAAGATGTCAAATAGCTGGAAATGCCTGTCCTTACGTCCAATTTGGACACAGGGGCAAAAAGGTCATTTTTGGGCCAAAGCGGGGTCCACGTGTGGGCCCACTTTGCACCGAAAAGCGTGCCGAGGGTAACAGTCTCTAAATAGGACAAACTATGGGTCAAACAACTCTAAATGTCAATACGATCCCAACGGTATGTCCAAATTTGGATTCCGATGAGCCGAACATAATTTGGTCCAAAAATTCAACTGTGGGGTCGGCCAATTGGCGATCTGGTCAACCGTCTCAGAAATGCGTGCAAATTGGGTCACAGGACCAGCGTGTTACCACGAGTCCAGTGGCGCAAGTTTCGTCGCAATCTGACAATCGTGCACAAAATACTCGCGAGTTCCACAAAAGTGGCGACACGGAATGTGTCCGCGGATACGGCCTGATTCCGGCGCGCACACGCGTCCAAATCAGTCCCCACGAATTTTTACGTGTCCCGTTATGCTGCGTGCACCATTCGGTACACTTGGCACACGGCGGGGCGGTCCCGTTTGGCGGGGCGCGCTCCGATCTCCAACTTTTAGAAAACCAGAAAAAGTGGGTGCGCGCAGTTTTGTGACGACTACAATTTTGTCCACAGCAACTAATAGCACAAAGTTATTATACAGAAAATAAACTAGGTCATGTAATCTACAGGTATCAAAAAGAATCACCGAATTCGGATCTCTGTGGTGGGAGATACGAACTCGGCAATATGGGTGGTCATTCTGGAATTCTGCGATTGCAGAATTCTGTCTGCTCGCGCTGACTTGGGCGCTGTTTTTCACCTAGGGACACACGTTATCCGAGGTTGACTATAAAACAAGTATTGGAGAGGATTAAGGGAAGATCATACCTATGAAAACGGAACGGCGTTTGGATGTGCGAGTCAACGGAAAAATACGCCGGAGCGAAGGTGCTTTGAGTGGGAAACTGCAGTTCGCGATGTCGGCGTTGACGGGATGGTTGAATGGCTTGGGGAGGCTTCTCTGGCTGCGGTGACGGCTCTAGATGGAAAGAGGAAGTCTGGAGTTTTAGGTTAGGGTTTTGGGAGAGCTAACTATATATATATATATGTTATATATAATTAGGAGAGAGAGGGGGTATATAGGAGGCGGGTTGAGTGGGTCGGCTTAGGAGTATTACTTCGGCTGCAGGGGTCACGTGTAATGAAGGGTGCTGCAAGGGAATTGCAATTCCTAAACATTTGGTATAGTAAGTAGCAGCATGTTTGCTAGGAAAAGCAAACACAAAAATAGCTTATGTATTTAAGTAATTTACTATTACTATTATATTATTATTATTAGTATTATTAAATTAATTCTTTTTCGTTTCTTTTCTTTTCCTTTCTTTTTTTTTTTTGAATATATATATATACATATATATTTGTATATATATATATATATATATATATATATATATATATATATATATATATATATATATATATATATATATATATATATATATATATATATATATATATATATATATATATATATATATATTCGCACATAAGAAAATTTTTAGAATAGGGTATTGCACATCATTAGGCTAGCAACTGCTCAAGGGGTCTCCTACATAGAATAAAATTCGAAAAATTTCTGATGGTCCCATAAGTCATCTAAGTGCCCGAACACCTAACATAAAAATTATTAAAATCTATTTCTCCTATTTGGACCTAATTACTACAATTTAATTAATAATAAATAAATAAAGGGTATATACGATTTTCTAGGAAGGGGGTTTTACATTCTACCCAACTTATAAAAATTTCGTCCTCGAAATTAAAAATGGGTTAGGGTCTCTCTATCAAATCTCATTTGATTACAGTCTAAAGGGTTCCTCTCAAGTGAACATTGCGGTCTCTACCCAACTTAGAATTTACCCACCTATCACCTAAGGCTATATACCTTAAGAAAATATCCCTTACTTTATTTACTCATGTCATTCACTCCTCAAAACTTCAACGCCGATCATATCACATATAATATGTCCTTACTTACGAAAGAATAATCCTCAAGTATGTGATCGGCCTATGGGGTATATCTAGTACTCTCTGTGTATCAAACTTTATACCCAGCACGAGGTTTCGTCTTTTCGAAATAAGGGAAGACGAAGATCAATAATAAAGAGTTCAAGGGCAGCGTAATAGAATAGAAGTATTGGGATCAAGGCGTTTAAAGAATTCAATTGGGAATTGTCAAAGCAGTTGTGGATTGAAATTCTATTTTGGTAGTTCCTATTCACATGCTCGTATTAGTACAGTTATGTAACTGATAGGATATGTCAGACACAAAAACATGTCTAGGGCAAGTATATTCGTCTACTAATTACTATATATCTCAATCCACGTAAAGTAGTTATGCGAAGGGCGAACCAAGTGCACTAAGGTTGATCAGACCGTAATACACTGATTCTGAAATGTATTATTGTGGGCGCCCACTAATACATATGTAGTGACAAGCTTGATAAAGAATAAGCTTGCAAAAACTAGGCTATAATAGCAGCATAAATCAAGGTAGCACAGAAAATATAACGCTGGATTATGATGAGAGAAGTCACAAATAATTCAAGTTGCAAAAACAAAACAACATAAGTAACAATAACAAAAGACTCTACAATCTCTACAGTTATCATATTAATTCCTTGTCTAAGTCGATAGTCGACAAAGTAGGGGTGTGAGCCTCTAAGTTCTATAGTCTGAATAAACCCTATCATCTTATGTTAGCATACAATTAATGTCATTCAGTTACACTTCATCAATGGATCACAAGGGCTATATGATACTAGGTGGTGAGGTATACTACCCAACTTATAAGAATTTAAACTAATACGGTGACAGTCTTAAGAGGGTCTTACACAATAATCTTGCACATGTAAATAAAATAGAAACTCTTTATTAGGGTATATGAGGAAAAATCTTGGTATTGATTAGGGTATCCTTTTTGTGTAGGTAATGGTCATCCTAAGTCTTAGTCATAGCACTTATAAGCAAGTGTCAATAGTACGGATAGAAGAGTTACTGGCCGTTAAGGAGGAAGGGTCTAACTTGTATCGAGGTGAGGGTACAAATTACACGATTTAAAACTAAGGGTTAATCATCGGTCACAAACTACAAAACAACTTAAACTTATCAAGTTCTAACTACCAAGCATAAAAAATTCATACTCAAGGCTACAACTATAATCCTAGTAAACTGTGAGCCCTTAACAAAGAATAAATTTACTTGGCCTACTATCCGAAGTGTCAGACGGCACGAGTTGAAAGATGAAGAGAAGAAACGTAATTAGCCGTCGCAAAATAGCGAGCGCTATGGTCGCAGGGAAACAATATATAAAATAAAGATAGAGGGCTCTAGATAGCATCATGGTTCTCTAAGGGGAGTGGGGTGTTAGTTGCTATGTTTGAGGTATGATTAGAAAAGTATTCTATGCATTGCTTTTGGCTTTCTAAGGTACTGTCTGCCTATCTCAAGACAAGAATATAAATTTATAGTTCTCCAATACTTTTCTAACTACGAAGGTTAGGTTCCTCAATACTAGGGTCAAACATTTTGGTAAAACTTCTAACTAACTCTAGTAGTGTCTATACTACTCTCAAGTCGTCATAATACATCAGGGGGTAATGGTAAACCAATTCTAGGGATAAGGAATTCTAGGGTTCGCTAGATAATCTAAACTTAGTGGGGTGTCAACACTCTAGTGGTACTCTTAATAGGAAGGTTACCTTACTTATCATCTAACAACATGAACTTATATATTCTAAGAGAGGCTATACTCAAGAAACTAATAGGGAAGCACATGAATCAAGCAGGATGCAATTTATCCGAATGGAATGAATTGGAAGGAGGATGAGTCATAGTCAGTGTGGATGAGATCATATACTCTAATCCTAGTGGCAGGCTTGCTCGGTCCCTAAGTTGAAACCGAACAATTTAGTCGTAGACCTGCATGGGCCACCACAAAAACCATATCACGCCCCAGTCCCAAAATACCAAGGGACCAGACACGTGGCAATGGCCAGCAGTACGCACCGATGGACAACCCAATCTAATGGATCCATCAGGGCATACTTAAGCTGTAAAACAAGTCTACGACAATCATGGCACAACTAATCTCATCCACACAAGATAGGAAATATGATCCACAGAATAAGCAAAGAATGAAAATCATCAGCTAGTCTCACAAAGTACTTCGGGAACAACCCGATAAATATCTAGTACAATGGTTCATCAGACCAGAATATGAAAGACTGAAATAAATAATAAAAGCTGAGCATAAACATGGATGCTCAAGAGAAGTCTTCAGCTAAGACCTCGTCCTCGGATGGTGGTACAGCTCCTGGATCAGCTCCTGCTCCGGTCCCGTAAACCTCGGGATAAACCTCGTCTGCAAAATCTGGGGACAAAATCCAGATCCAGGTCCTCAGGGGACATAGCAAGGTACAAGAAAGCTCATGCCAATAAATAAATAAGCAGTGCAGCAAATAAATAACTAAATGAAACAATGGGGTAAATATGTAACCATCTAAGTGAAATGCAAGTGAGAGCAGCACGAATACTCAGGCTGAGACCACTACAAGCTCTGTGTCTGGGAGCCGGTAGCAGCAATAACTATGTGTTTTACTATGTGTTTACTATGATTTATATATATATAATCATCCTGTAGCTTGTGTGTCTCTCCCCACCCAATGTAACCACGCATATCATGTCCATAACGTCTCATGTCCATGTCAAGCGCGATCATAGCTAAATGCAACAAGTCATAATGTATATAGAATCTAAAATCTATGTCAAGTCCTGTATCCTATACAGAATCACCACGAATATCTCGAGAAAATCCTGTCTCATGAATAGTGTCAAGTGTCCTGGGTCATAGGGTACTTGATAAGACAAGTACGAGAATATAAAGTGTCACGTATATCCATCTCTAAATGACCATACCCAACACTGCGTACAGTGTCGGCACCCGACTGATAATCGGACGCTAAGTACGTCACACGGTCCTAGGTTGAGCATGCACAGCAATATATATAAAGCAAGGAAAATAGATAACTAAGCTGCAGAGTTTGGCAAGGTACACTTGCCTGATGTTTGAATATCAACTGTCGTCCTGGTATCGGTGGATCCGGTAGGTACTACTCCGAAAGCTGTAATAAATATCACCAACAGTCTCAGAAGATGTCAAATAGCTGGAAATGCCTGTCCTTACGTCCAATTTGGACACAGGGGTAAAAAGGTCATTTTCGGGCCAAAGCGGGGTCCACGTGTGGGCCCACTTTGCACCGAAAAGCGTGCCGAGGGTAACAGTCTCTAAATGGGACAAACTATGGGTCAAACAACTCTAAATGTCAATACGATCCCAACGGTATGTCCAAATTTGGATTCCGATGAGCCGAACATAATTTGGTCCAAAAAGTCAACTGTGGGGTCCGCCAATTGGCGATCTGGTCAACCATCTCAGAAATACGTGCAAATTGGGTCACAAGACCAGCGTGTTACCATGAGTCCAGTGGCGCAAGTTTCGTCGCAATCTGACAAGCGTGCACAAAATACTCGCGAGTTTCACAAAAGTGGCGACACTGAATGTGTCCGCGGATACGGCCTGATTTCGGCGCACACACGCGTCCAAATCAGTCCCCACAAATTTTTACGTGTCCCGTTATGCTGCGTGCACCATTCGGTACACTTGGCACACGGCGGGGCGGTCCCGTTTGGCGGAGCGCGCTCCGATCTCCAACTTTTAGAAAACCGGAAAAAGTGGGTGCGCGCAGTTTTGTGACGACTACAATTTTGTCCACAGCAACTAATAGCACAAAGTTATTATACAGAAAATAAACTAGGTCATGTAATCTACAGGTATCAAAAAGAATCACCGAATTCGGATCTCTGTGGTGGGAGATACGAACTCGGCAATATGGGTGGTCATTCTGGAATTCTGCGATTGCAGAATTCTGTCTGCTCGTGCTGACTTGGGCGCTGTTTTTCACCTAGGGGCACACGTTATCCGAGGTTGACTATAAAATAAGTATTGGAGAGGATTAAGGGAAGATCATACCTATGAAAACGGAACGACATTTGGATGTGCGAGTCAACGGGAAAACACGCCGGAGCGAAGGTGCTTCGAGTGGGAAACTGCAGTTCGCGATGTCGGCGTCGACGGGATGGTTGAATGGCTTGGGGAGGCTTCTCTGGCTGCGGTGACGGCTCTAGATGGAAAGAGGAAGTCTGGAGTTTTAGGTTAGGGTTTTGGGAGAGCTAACTATATATATATATATGTTATATATAATTAGGAGAGAGAGGGGGTATATAGGAGGCGGGTTGAGTGGGTCGGCTTAGGAGTATTACTTAGGCTGCAGGGGTCACGTGTAATGAAGGGTGCTGCAAGGGAATTGCAATTCCTAAACATTTGGTATACTAAGTAGCAGCATGTTTGCTAGGAAAAGCAAACACAAAAGTAGCTTATGTATTTAAGTAATTTACTATTACTATTATATTATTATTATTAGTATTATTAAATTAATTCTTTTTCGTTTCTTTTCTTTTCCTTTCTTTTTTTTTTTGAATATATATATATACATATATATTTGTATATATATATATATATATATATATATATATATATATATATATATATATATTCACACATAAGAAAATTTTTAGAATAGGGTATTGCACATCATTAGGCTAGCAACTGCTCAAGGGGTCTCCTACATAGAATAAAATCCGAAAAATTTCTGATGGTCCCATAAGTCATCTAAGTGCCCGAACACCTAACATAAAAATTATTAAAATCTATTTCTCCTATTTTGACCTAATTACTACAATTTAATTAATAATAAATAAATAAAGGGTATATACGATTTTCTAGGAAGGGGGTTTTACAATCGAAGTCCTTCATCAACTCTAACCATCGTCGCCGTCTCATGTTGAGCTCTTTCTGTATAAACACATAATTTAAGATCTTGTGGTCTCTAAAGATCTCTACGTGCTCTCTGTACAAGTAGTGTTTCCACAGCTTTAGAGCAAAGATGACTGTTGCCAACTCCAAGTCATGGGTAGGATAATTCTTCTCATACGGACGTAATTGCCTGGAAGCATAGGCAATCATCTTTTTGTTTTGCTGTAACACATATCCAAAACCCTTACCTGAAGCATCATTATATATAGAAAATACTCTCATCCCTGATGGCAACGTCAATACTGGAGCCATAGTCAACCTCTTCTTCAGCTCCTCAAATGCGGCGTGACACTCCTCTGTCTAGACGAACTCCATGTCATTCCTGGTTAGCCTAGTCATCGGCTCTACAATCCTAGAAAAATCCTGAATAAATCTCCGATAATAGCCTGCCAATCTAAGAAATCTTCTGATATCCGCCACTGAACTCGGGGTAGGCAATGACTCAACTGCAGATATCTTCTTCGGGTCTACTGAGATTCCATCTCTTGTAATCATATGCCTAAGTAATTCAACCTTATCAAGGAAGAACTCACACTTTGACAGCTTGCCATAAATGTTCTCCTTCCTGAGGGTCTCCAGAACTATCCTCAGGTGTACCTCGTGCTCCCCCGAGGCCTTCGAATAAATCAATATATCATCAATGAATACCACCATAAACTGATCCAGGTACTGATGAAACACCTTATTCATCAGGTTGATGAATACTGCCAGGACATTGGTCAACCCAAATGGCATCACCAAGAGCTTAAACTGCCCATACCGAGTCCTGAAAGTTGTCTTTGAAATATCTTCCTTCTTCACTTTCACCTGATGGTACCCCGACCTCAAGTCTATCTTCGAGAATACCTTCGCCCCGCTCAACTGATCAAACAGATCATCAATCCACGACAACGAGTATTTATTCTTGATAGTGAGGTTGTTGAGAGCCCTGTAGTCGATACACATATGTACCGACCCCTCTTTCTTCGGTACAAATATTACCGGAGCACCCCACGGTGATGAACTAGAGAGGATAAAGCATTTGTCCTGCAACTCATCTACCTGCATCTTTAATTCTACCAGTTCGCTGTTATTGACTTTATAAATGTGTTGCGATATCAGCTATATGCCTGACACCAAGTCTATAGAGAAATCAACATCTCGGTCTAGCGACAAACCCGGTAATTTCTCTGGAAAGACATCCATAAATTCTATAATCAAAGGATGTGGTGGCTCTTGCTCTTCCACCGAAGCTCCACAGAAGACTCCCTCGCTCTGCTTCGCTGCTCCTCTGGCGAACTCAAACTCTGGCTCTCCTGATGTCTAAAATAAAACTCTGCCTCCACGACAGTCAATACTAGCATTGTGCCTACTCAACCAATCTATCCTGAGTACTATGTTATAGCTCGAAAGTGGTATTACAAATAGACACACACTCAACTCTCGCCCAACCAGAGAAACTCTTCGATCCTTGCAAAAATCACTAACCAGGATAATGCCACCTATGGTCGTGATCTTGCATGTCCTCGCCAATGGTTCAGTCTCAAGATGATGCTTCAAAATAAAATATACAGATACGAACTTATGTGAAGCACCAAAATCAAATAAAGTATGAGCTGGAAAAGAATCAAGATAGACTGAACCTGAGATGACATCTCCGACTGGCTCCTCCTTCTCGGCCGTCATGGCGAAACCTTGCCCCTGACGCTGAGCACCTATATGCTGTTGGTGTTGTTAAGAGAACCGCTGTTGCTTTGGCGGTAATGGAGGTTCCCTCTACTGTCCCACTGGTGGTCTCGCGGGTGCTCTCTGTGCTTGGCCTCCGCCCTGACCTACTCAAATGGGAGCTAGAACATAATCTCTCAACTAGTGGCCTGCCTCCCCATAATAGAGGCATACCCCAAGCCTCTTCCTGCAGACCTCCTGTGTATGTCCCATCTTCCCACAGTGAGTGCATTACGGGGCATATTGTGCTGGTCTTGGGGCCTGATGTGCCTGCTGCACCGGTTCCCGGAATGGTGCCTGAAATTGCTGTCTCGACTGCTGCTGGAAGTGCTTCTGCTGTTGTTGGAAGTGAGACCTCTTCGCTGGACCCACACTACTACTATCCCCTGAATGATCTCTCGTCCTTTTGGAGTCAAGCTCCTAATCATCCTCTGCCTGATGTGCCTCCGCTAGAATCTCTTCAAATGTAGAGGTACGGTGTCCACTAGTATGAGATTTAATCTCCCTGTTTAGACATTTTCTGAACTTTCGAGCCTTTTCCCGAGAATTCTGCCCCTCCACGAAGATACCCAATCTATAATACTCCACTGTATATTTATCCACAATTATACCTCACTGGACAAGGTATTGAAACTGGCTCTCTAGAGATGTCAAAGCCACATCTGGAAAAAACTTTTCCTTGAAGAGCTCCTTAAAAGCCTCCCAAGGAAATCCCGGTGCTGTGATCCTCAGGTCTGTCCTGAACTATGTCAAATCAACATCAAACATCATGCTACCCGTAGCCTCCTTCCGTAGGCTCTCTGGAATTTGCGCCAGCCACAGGTTCCTCTCTATGTCTTTGATCCAATCATCAGCATATATAATTACCTCGATGCCTTTGAAGTCATTACGCCCCATCATCTTGAAATCTATGATATTCCCCAGCCTCAACTGTTGTTGGGTGAGCTGATGAGGTGCCACCTGAGGCTGGACTAAGATGACTCTCTCGACTGCGGCGAGTGCAAGCTGGTAGACATTCTCAATGCCCTGCCTCATGACCTCTGATTGTCGCTACTGGGCCTCTGCCTGGGTCCGATATGCCTCCATCATCTGCTGAAAGAGAGCAAACACCTGCGCTAGATCAACTGCAGGTGGTGGAGGTAGAATCTCCTCAAAAACCATAGGCACTACTGTCACGCCCCAATCCCAAAATATCGAGGAACTGGACACGTGGCAATGGCCAGCAGCACGCTCCGATGGACAAACTCAATTTAATGGATCCATCGGGGCATACTTAAGCTGTATTACAAAGATCAGGGTTTACTAATCTCATCCACAGAATAAACACAAAAATATCAACAAAAGGTATTAAACAACATTCAGTCAAAAGTAATTAAAATCGGGGAACAACCCGATATTAAGTCTGTTTACAAATGTTCTCTTAAACAGGAAATAAAGAGTTTAATTGCCATAAAAACTGAGCATAGGGAAGCAGATGTTCAGGAAAAGTCCTCAGCGATCACCTCGTCCTCAGGGTCTAGTACTGTTCCGAGAAGTGCTCATGTTCCGTACACCTCAGGGTAGATCTCGTCTGCTAATCCTGGGAACATAATCCATTCCAGGTCCTCAAGGGACATAGCAAGGTACAGATAATACAAGCCAAAATAAATGCAGTGCAGAAATAAAGGAAATAATCGGGTAAATAAATAAACCAGCTAAGTGATATGCAAGTGAAAGTTTTAGTCATACTCGGGCTGAGACTACTACAAGATCAGTGTCGGAGAAATCCATAGCAGTATTTTCTCGAAGGGCCAGTACGGTACCAAAGCTCTGTGTCAGAGACTAAGGAACAATCTATTAAATTATTATATATATATATTCAGCCTTTTGTATGGTAAATCTCTCCCCACCCAATGTAATCTCACGTCACAGTTTCATAATATCTCATGTCTATGTCACGCAAGATCAACTAATGCAATAAGTCATATATTAAGATCTAAGAAAATAATGTCCAAGTCATGAAATCTGTATCCTATACAGAATCACCTTGAATATTTCAGAAATATTTTGTCTCATGATTCGTATCAGGTGTCCTGGGTATAATGTACTTGATATGGCAAGTACGAGAATGTAAATGTCACGTTATCCATCTCTAGGTGACGTTGCACAACTCCGCGTACGGGGTTGGCACCCGACTTTAATCGGACGCTAAGCACGTCACACGGCCCTAGGTTTAAGCATGTACAACAAGTATAAATATAGTCAAAGGATTAATAACATGAACTGCAAGTTTTGGCAAGGTACACTTGCCTAGGGTTCTGACTCCAATTGTAGCTCTGACAGTAGCGGGATTTGCAGGCAGTTCTCCGGTTGCTAAAATAGACATCACCATTAGATCCAGAAAATATCAATTAGCTAGAAATGCCTGTCCTTGAGTCCAATTTGGACACAGGGGCAAAAATGACATTTTCAGGTCAAGGCGGGGTCCACATGTGGGCCGCTTTGCACCGAAAAACGTGTCAGAACCAAAGGTCTCCAAATCTGTCAAACTTAGTTTCAACAAGTCAGGAACGATGATACGAACTCAACGAAACTTCCAGAATTGGATTCCGATGAGCCGATCACAAAATCACCCTGTCAAGTGGAGCTTGTGGGGCCCACGATACGCAATTTTGTCAACGTTCTCAGAATCGAACCAAACTTGGGTCACAGGACCAGCGTATTGCTACGAGTCCATTGGCATAAAATTTGTTTCGATCCGACGTGTGTACACTAAGTTACAGCGAGATCCAGAAAGGACGGATACGGGACGTTGTCGGCGGATACGCGTTGATTCCGGTATGCACGCACATCCAAATCAACTTCTGCGAAAACCTGCACATCCGTATCAACGACGCGCACGTATCGGTGAAGACTGCACGTGACCAAATTGTCCCGTTTGGCGGGACGTACTCAGTTCTGGGGTAAAACAGGGCGTTGGTTTTCCTGTTTTTGGATCGTGGTTCGCGATCGCCACAGGACGCGACGCACCGAGCGGATTGCACGGGCATCGAGAGTGTCACGCAGCCTACTACGCGTCACAACTGACGAAATTGAAAATGGGGCAGCGAGGAGAGAGAAAAGAATACCTGAACAGGATTCCAAAAATCGAGAATTCTCGTGTCCGCGTGTCTCAACACGAACTATGTCCTGTCACTGTTCAGTTCTAGGGTTAGGGTTTGGGGCTTCGTCGGAGTTGGGAGGCTACTGGCAGCCGAAGGGAGGCAGGGGACGGCGGAGGCGGCGAGGCTGGGAGATCCGGCGGGGTCGGGGTGACTTCGGCGGAGGCGGAGGCGGCGCCGGGCTGCAGGAAGGAGCTAGGGCAGAGGAGAGCAGGAGGAGGGAGGCGAGCTGCGAGTCGGCGAGGCGGGAGGCGGGTGGCGGCGTCGCAGGCGGGGATTCAAGGCGGAGCCGGTGGAGGTGGGGGTTTCTGGCGGAGTTGGAGGAAGGTGGGCGGACGGAGGCGGAGAGGAGAGGGTTGGAGGGGTTTATATAGGCGGACGGGAAGGCGGTGGGGCGGCCGGTGCGGGGGAAGAGGAAGAGGAGGGGCTGGCGAGCGTTTCGGAAGCGAGGCGGCGCTGGGAGGCAAACGGGCGGCGGGTCGACCGGTGAAGGGGAGGCCAACGGTCGCAGTCGGGCGGTTAGGGATTGGGAGAGAAAGGTTGGCGGGTTATCGGGTCTACGGGTCGGGTCGGGTCAGGCGGATCCGGCCCGATCCAATAAAAAATTTAATACGGGTCGGGTCGGGTTTCGGGTCGCGGGTTTGACCCGGATCCGACCCGCAGGCTGAGTTGGTTTGGGTTTAGTTCAACTGTTTGGTTTGGTTTGGTTTATTTAAAATAAACCCGGTTTAATTAGGGTTCATTTCGGTTTAATTATAAAATAGTTTTTAGGGATTTAAAAATGCTTCCGGGGTCCAATAAATTCCCGAAAAATTACCCTATGTCTAATTTTTCATTTTACACTAGAAAATATTATTTTTATAATATTTTAATATTATTTAATATCATTTAAAAATCATTTAAATTTAAAATACCTTAGTTTTAATTAGAGAAAAATCTCAGAAAATTCCAGAAAATTATGTAAAATTCAAATTAAAAATTTTTGAAAAATTCGGGGGTTTACAATCTACCCCCTTAAGAGGATTGCGTCCTCGCAATCAAAGAATAACCGGTCAACAGAGATAACACGGTTGCAAAATTTATTCGAAGCACACACGATGAAGAAAAGTCAAGGTTAAGGGTTTAAACACATAGGGAAAATCATTTCCCTAAGCAATGAAAGTTATGCAATTTCCCAAATGTAGGAAATCTAAAAAATTACAGTTTTTAGAAAAATCTAGGTTATTCTTTAAAAACATATTAGGTTATCACTAGGTTATCAATTATTAGCAAGTTAAAACTGTAGGTTAAGTCTAAGGTCACGAACCAGCAGGCACGAACTAAAGCAAATCTAGAAACGAGATAGCTACGAAAACTTACACGCATTAGCTACTCCATAATTCTGCGCGTCTTCCAAGGTCATCGCGAAAGCTTGTCCGCGTCCATGAGGTGGTGCCCTCTGCTGTTGCTGGGTCTGCTGGAAGGGTGCTGCTTGAAGTGCCAAGGGTGGCCTTGGTTGATGTCCTCCTGGTGCTGGTAGAGCTTGTTGGTTTGCCCTTGGTGCTCCTTCTCTACGCTCAGGGCAGTCCCTCACTGCATGCTGTCTGGATCCGCAATCTAAGCATAGTCCGAATTTACGTCTACACTCCTTCTCAACATGGCCTATCTTGCCGCAGTAGTAACAAGTAGGAAGAGTTAGGGATTTGGATGCAGCTCCCTGGGGTGCTTGATGTAGTGAGATTTCTTGGCAGCTCTCCATTCGGTGCTCTGGCTGGTGCTGTTGTGGAAGGCCTCTTCAGGTTGGATTCTCGTCTGATGACACGCTCCATACGTCGAGCTGCAGCAAGGACGTCCGTGTACAAAGTAGGTGCGACGGATCCGATCATTCTTTGTAGCTCGAATTTTAGCCCATCAAAGAACTTCTCAGCCTTTTCTTCTTCTGTTGGGATCAAGGTAGGGGCGAAGCGACTTAGACGAATGAACTCGGCGTTGTACTCTTCCACCGTCATAGCATCCTGAGTGAGGCGATTGAACTTGTCCCACAGTTCTGATTGAGCGATAGCCGAAATGTACATCTCTTGAAAGAGTCTGGAGAACTCTTCCCAAGTAACTCGGTCTGGTCCAAGCCGTGTCTCCTCAAATAGCCACCAATGATGTGCATTGTCCGTCAATTGCATTCTGACGGCAGTCATCCAACGTTCCCGTGGAAGCTCAGCTGCTTCTAATTGATGCCGAATGTTGGTGAGCCATTCATGAACTTCTGTTGGTCCCTCCTTGACAGAAAAGGTATGGGGCTTCAGCTGGCGGAAATCGGTGATAGATCCCGTTATTGGCCGTCGAGCTGGTAGGTTGGCCTGCTCTAGTACAGTTACTATGCTATTCCTCAAGTAATCAGCCTCGCGACGCTGAGCCTCGTATTGGACTTGTTGCTGGGCTTGCATCATTGCGTAGATCATTTGGAATATCTGTTGTCCGTCAATAGGCTGCCCTTGTGGGAATACAGGCATTGGTGGAACGAACTGCGGTGGAGGTGGGATGTCATCACGCCGGAACCTTGAATTTTGCTGGGCTGCTTGATCGCTTTGAGAGATTGTCCTCGGTCTTCGGGTATCACTCCTTCATCACAAGTAACCATAGCATCGTGTGGTGTACCCAAGAGATTCTTGTCCCCACTTCTTGGATCCATTACTCTGCATCAAAATAAACTATAAGAGGCACACAGGAATCAAGGCAAGATGCAAGTCAAAAATTAATTCGAATACGATATAGATATCAAGAACGATTCAAGCAAGTGGATGAGATCCTAAAACTTATCTTATTCTTATTGCAGGCCTGTTCGGTCCCTAAGTTGAAACCGAACAATTTAGTTGTTGACCTACATGGGCCACCATAAAAACCATGTCACACCCCAGTCCTAAAATATCGAGGAACTGGACACGTGGCAATGGCCAGCAGCACGCTCCGATGGACAAACCCAATTTAATGGATCCATCGGGGCATACTTAAGCTGTATTACAAAGATCAGGGTTTACTAATCTCGTCCATAGAATAAACACAGAAATATCAACAAAAAGTATTAAACAACATCCAGTCAAAAGTAATTAAAATCGGGGAACAACCCGATATTAAGTCTGTTTACAAATGTTCTCTTAAACAAGAAATAAAGAGTTTAATTGCCATAAAAACTGAGCATAGGGAAGCAGATGTTCAGGAAAAGTCCTCAGCGATCACCTCGTCCTCAGGGTCTGGTACTGTTCCGAGAAGTGCTCATGTTCCGTACACCTCAGGATAGATCTCGTCTGCTAATCCTGGGGACATAATCCATTCCAGGTCCTCAGGGGACATAGCAAGGTACAGATAATACAAGCCAAAATAAATGCAGTACAGAAATAAAGGAAACAATAGGGTAAATAAATAAACCAGCTAAGTGATATGCAAGTGAGAGTTTTAGTCATACTCGGGCTGAGTGTAAACTCCCTCACCCAAAATAGATATTTTGTGTATATTTTATATTATTATATTTATTATATATGTTGAATTTATTTAGAGTATTCTCTTAGTTAATTAGAAAATAATTTTTTTTAGTATATTTACTTATATAAATATTTATTTAGAATTATTTTTAGGCTATTTTAGATTATTGGGATTTTTCCATAATTTTTAGTTAATTAAAAACTAGTAACACTAATTTTTTAGGACTTTGAAGAATTTAATTTATATTCAAACTTAATTAAAAATATCCCAAAATTTTATTTTATGTTCTAAATAGTCGAATATATTTTGAATTTTCTGGGAATTTTCTGAATATTTTAGTATTTATTGGGAATTATTTAGGCTAATAACTAATTTTTAGGACTTGTAAAATTTATTATGCAATCTCAGGAATATAGAATGGACCCACGTTATTTTCTGGGTTTATAATATTATTATATATTTTCTGAAATTATTTCAAAATTTTTGGAATAATTTTAGTATTTATTTTTAGTTATATGGGTAAAACTAATGTTTAGAGCTTCTCCTAATTATAGTAAGAAATCTATGAATATAAAATTATTCCAAATATTTTTCTAGAGTTTTTAAATTCAAAATATATTTTTTTATAATTTTTCCATATTTTTATGATTAATTTTAATATTTATTTTGAGTTATTTAGATTTAAAATAACTTAAATAATGTTTTGATAAATGCAAATCAAAAACAAATAATATAACAAAAACTATCCAATCAGATTCTGACACGTGTCAGCCTATAAATATCCTTTCAGCCGCAGGTACATCCCTATATATATATATTATTATAACCCTAATTATCCTATTATTTTAGAGAGAGAGATTTTGGAGAATTGCCATCTAGGGTTCCTTCATCTTCCACAAGCCATTGCGCATAGCTCCAGACTCCAAACGAGGCATAGTTTCTCGCGTTAGAAAGATATTGAGGTTACCTTTCTGATTATATAAATTGTTTTACGAAATTATGAGTATTAAATTCTGGAAAATTCGTAGAGCACGGCATGTCCGAAAATAGACGTGTTTCGATATTTTCGCGATTTTGGGAGAACCAGGAATCAGAATTATGAACCGTTTAAAGTTTCGCAAAGATAATGTCTAGATAATTGACATATGTTTTTTCCAAAATTTAATTCAAAGTATTTATATACTGTTAATTCTGTAGAACTTCTAGGTTAAAATTTAACCATTGGTGCACAATACAAAATTTGTATGTGCCATAATTCCCAAACGAATTTGAATTCGGATGAACCGTAAATTCCAGTATGTTTTTGATGCTGAAATCTATAGGAAATCATGCATGAAAGTCGAGTTTGTGTCGGTTAACTTTTTGGTCAACAGATCGCCTCGATTTGCGTGCCATGACTCTCGAGTTGATAAAATTCAGTTTCTTTGGACAAAATTTAGGAATTAACATAAAAATCAGAATAATAAGATTAAAATGAGATTTTAGAGTAATTATTCCAGAATTAAATAAATTAAAATAAATTATCTTTTGACGTGATAAATTTGTAATACATAGGCTATTTGGACTGTGACTTGGACTCTGATTCATACCAGCAGCAGGACCCCATGCGAGTACATTCTCTGACAGTGTTCCAGTAGGACGTAGTATTTAGCCACCACGGTTAGTTTACATCAGACCCTGAGTCGGAGAATCCAACGCACGTTCGTACATTTACATGTACGCAAATATTATTCAGTTTGGTATATATATTTATGTACGTAATTACTATATGTATTCCAATAATTATATAAATAAATTGGTGGTTATATTATTATATAGTTATATGAATATATATGTAAGTAAATGCTAATTAATAATTATGACTAAATATTCAGACTGTACGACCCTAAGACACCGTGGACTATCCCATACTTACCTTGACCATGTTGACCCTAAGAACTTGTGAATTTGTCCGCCTTGCGTACATTAACGTACTGGCATAGACACCTGTCAGTTGACTGACTGATTTCGTACAGTACTTGAAGATGCGACACCCGCGTAATTCAACGCGTAATTGACCGTGTTAGATGACTAGTGTTACCCCTAGTATACCCCCTGAGTCCAGTGTAAATGTGGTTGTGTATGTGCTAGTGTAAAGACTAATGATTCTATTATATTATATTTATGTGTACATAGGATATTGGATTTGTTCTACACGATTTCTGGAGCAGATTATTGGTACATTGCAGCTTCCTTGCCAGGCAAGTATACCTTGCCATTGTACTGTCATTTATATTCCATATGTTGCATGCATCTTTATTTTCTGTATTTAGTTCATATATTTTAACTGTTATATAAAATGCGCGCGACAGTGTCGTCGCGATATGTTTTTATTTATGTATTTGCATTAACCTTGTTTATGAGACTATCCCATTATCATGTAGCACCATTAGGTTTCATTTGACTGTGACACATAATTTTACACGAGTTGTGAGTCTCATATAGATCACGGACGCACGTATTGACTGATCATCGGTATGTGTGGGACGTGCGTTAGGAATAACTGCTGTTAGAAACTTTGCATGCTAGTAGACTTAGCAGTTATTAGAGGTCTAGGGGCATAGCCTATTGTAGTACGGTGGTCCCATCATTGTCCTTGTTTGGTTGCAGGATTGAGCCAGGGTACTAAGAATAGGCTATGAACCAAATTGTGTCATGGATGTGACATGCTTAGAGCATGGGGTGGGGAGAACAACAAGTACCACATTTGAGCTCCTTTACACTTTTTCTATTGTACGGCCGGATTCTCCGCTAGAGATACAGGCGGTGATGACCACTATATATTATATTATTATCAGGCGGGCCTCCGGTGTTCGAAAGACGCCGTGCCTTTGTAGGCCCCTGGATCTCCAATAGAGAACCATGCCAAGTTCCAGGTTTTCAGCCAGATAGCTCACTTGTGGGGAAAGTTGTTCTTAACTGCATTCACTTAGATGGTTAGGCGACCCCATTGGATATTTATTTCAGTACTTTATTGGCATGTGTTTAAGTATCTTGTTATGTCCCTCTGAGGACCTGGTCCCCTGCCAGGTGTATCTGTTCTTGAGTATTTGCAGGAGCGCAGATTCGGATGGTTACTTATGTTTCGAGGATGTCTTCTCTTCGAGCCCGTGATTGATAGCTGGTATTCTTATATTGTGTTTATTGTGTTGTATTTATATTGTATTTACTTTTCCATTCGAGTTGGTAGTGGATTTGTTTCCACCCAACTATCATCCTTAGATACTTATATTGAGATCTAGTTTTATAGATACTGGTTATTTATTTATATTTGATTTCGTGGATGAGATTTAGATTTTACCCTATGACTTGTGATACATTTTATACCACTTATGGATTTGATATTCATAATACAGCGTACATATGGATTTGGTTTCCATATATTAGAGTTGCCATATCCATGCGGCTGGCATGCATACGTGTCCTAGTCCTACATATTTTTGGGACTGGGGCGTGACATGTTTTTAGTGGTGGCCCATGCAGGTTAAGAGCATATTGTCTCGGTTACGTTACTGTACCGAACAAGCCTGCACCTAGGACTAGAGTATAGGATCTCATCCACAATTGACTATGATTCATCTTCCTCCTCTCTGTTCTATTCGAACAATTGTATCCTGCTTGATTCCTGTACTTCCCTAATAAGTTCCTTGAGTATATATAGCCTTCTGCTAGAATATAGGAACCCATGTTATTAGGATGATAATTAGAGTAGTATACCTATTAAGAATACAACGAGAATATAGACACACCACTAAGTTTAGAATATCTAGTGAACCCTAGAATTTCTTATCTTTAGATTGGTATACCATTACCCTTTGATGTATTAAGAAGACTTGAGAGTAGTATAGACACTACTAGAGATAGTTAGAAGTTTTACCATAATGTTTGACCCTAGTATTGAGGAACCTATGGAGAACCAATATTGAACATTAGGACTGAACCTAACCTTCATAATTGGATAGTATTGGAGAACTATAAACTTATGTCATTGTCTTATTATTAGTAGACAGCACCCTAGGAAGCCTAGAGGAATGTAATCAACACTTTCCCTTGATCATACCCTGAACATGGCAACTAGCATACCACTCCCCTTGGAAAACCATGATGCTATCTAGAGTCCCTCTATTTCATATATTGTTCCCCTGTGACCATAGCGCTCGCTAGTGTGCGACGACTGATTACATTTTTTTTTCTCTTCATATTTCAACTCGTGCCATCTGACACTTCTGATTGTAGGCCAGGTGATTTTATTCTGTGTTAAGGACATATAGTTGCTAGGATTATAGTTGTTAACGTTAAATTTTGAAGTTGTGTGTTTAGTAGTTAGAACTTGATGGTTTAAGTTATTCTTGTATATTGTGACCTGGTGATTATCCCTTAGTTTAAATTGCGTAGCAAGTACCCCCACCTCGATACAAGTTAGATCCCTTTCCCCTTAATGGCTAGTAACTCTTCTATTCTTACTATTGATACATGTTCTATGAGCACTATGATTAAGACTTAAGGTGACCCTTACCTATATAATGTAATAGGAGACCCTAATAAGTACCAAGATCTTTCCTCATATACCCTAATAAGAGTTTCTGTTTTATTTACATGTACAAGATTATTTTGTAGGATCATCTTAAGACTGTCACAGTATTAGTTTAATTCTTTTAAGTTGGGTAGTATGCCTCATAACCTAGTATCACATAGTCCACTTGACCCATCGAGGTAGTGTAACTGAATGACATTAATTGTATGCTAGCATTAGACGACAGTGTTTATTCAGACGGTAAAATTTAGAGGTCCTTGCCCTATTTGGTCGACTAACGACTTAAACAAGGAGGTTGTATGATAACTGTAGAGATTGTAGAGTCTTTATTATTATTGCTTATTTTGTTCTTGTTTTGTGAACTTGTATTAATTTGTACCTTCTTTCATCAAAATCCAGCGTAATTATATTTGTTGTACTACCTTGACTTATGCTGCTGTTATAGCCTAGTTTTTGCAAGCCTATTCTTTATCGAGCTTGTTCATGATATGTATTATTGGAGCGCTACAATACTATATTTCAGAATCAGAGTACTACGGTCTGATCAACCATAGTGCGCTTGATTCGCCCTTCGCAATACTACCTTACGTGGATTGAGATATATAGTTGACTAGTAAACACCTGTACTTGCCCCTAGATATGTCTGAGCGGATCGTATCGGTTACATAACTGTACTAATACGAGCATGCGAACAAAGAATTACCAAAATAGGATTTCAATCCACAACTGCTTTGACAATTCCCATTTGAATCCCTTAAACTCCTTGATCCCGATACTTCTATTCTATTACCTCACCCTTGAACTCTTTATTATTGGTCTCCGTCTTCCCTTATTTCGGAAAGACGAAATCTCATGCTTGGTATAAGTTTAATACACAGAAAGTACTAGATATACCCCGTAGGCCGATCACATACTTGAGGATTATTCTTTTGTAATTAAGGACATATCATATATGATATAATCGGCGTTGAAGTTTTGAGGATTGAATGACATGAGTAAATAAATTAAGGAATATTTTTCTTAAAGCATATAGCCTTCTGTGATATATGGGTAAATTCTAAGTTGGGTAGCAGTGCATTGGCAACTCGAGAGAAATTTCTTTTAGATTGTGATCGAGTAAGATTAGATTGGGAGAGGTTCAAGCCATTTTAATTTTGAGAATTTTAGAAGAATGACTAAGATGATGAGGATTAATAAATTTTAAAAATCTTGATATTGAGGACCCAATATTTATACCGTAAGTACATAATTTAAATTTTTGAGTATTGAAGGTAAAATCATCAATTTGAATTTGAAGGATAAATATAGAATTTTAGACTTGAACAATTGGTGAATTAGATTTAAATTTTACAATTTGATGATTTGAATTAAAAAAATTTCAATTTTGATTGCTGGGTCACCTATTTGAAATAGTGAGGATGTAAATTGAGTTTAAATATTTGAAGAGTACAAAATTCTTAAGTTGAGAATAGGAATAAGATTTGATTAAAATTATTTATTGTTCAAAGTCTAGAGGAGATTATGATAGTTGGAAATTATGATATAAATTTTGATGTGGGATGTCATATAGACTTGAGTTAGATTTGGATGTTGATTATTTAAAAATCGAGAAGAGATTACGATAGGTTAAATTTTGATTTAAACAGTGGTTATCTTAATTTTGAAGTGATCGCGATAGATTTGAATAGATTTTGTTATTTAAATTTTTGGAAGAGATCGCGATTGACGTACCTTATGTACGAATGTGAAGGATTTAACAAATTATGCCTTATTTTAATTTCGAGGACGAAATTGTTTTAAGTTGGGTAGATTGTAAACTCCCTCACCCAAAATAGGTATTTTGTGTATATTTTATATTATTATATTTATTATAGATGTTGAATTTATTTAGAGTATTCTCTTAGTTAATTAGAAAATAATTTTTTTAGTATATTTACTTATATAAATATTTATTTAGAATTATTTTTAGGCTATTTTAGATTATTGGGATTTTTCCATAATTTTTAGTTAATTAAAAACTAGTAACACTAATTTTCTAGAACTTTGAAGAATTTATTTTATATTCAAACTTAATTAAAAATATCCTAAAATTTTATTTTATGTTCTAAATAGTCAAATATATTTTCTAGAATTTTCTGAGAATTTTCTGAATATTTTAGTATTTATTGGGAGTTATTTAGGCTAATAACTAATTTTTAGGACTTGTAGAATTTATTGTGCAATCCCAGGAATATAGAATGGACCCACATTATTTTCTAGAGTTTATAATATTATTATATATTTTCTAGAATTATTTCAGAATTTTTGGAATAATTTTAGTATTTATTTTTAGTTATATGAGTAAAACTAATGTTTAGAGCTTCTCCTAATTATAGTAGGAAATCTATGAATATAAAATTATCCCAAATATTTTTCTAGAGTTTTTAAATTCAAAATATATTTTTTTTTAATTTTTCCAGATTTTTATGATTATTTTTAATATTTATTTTGAGTTATTTAGATTTAAAATGACTTAAATAATGTTTTGATAAATATAAATCAAAAACAAATAATATAACAAAAACTATCCAATCAGATTCTGACACGTGTCAGCCTATAAATATCCTTTCAGCCGCAGGTACATCCCTATATATATATATATATATATATATATATATATATATATATATATATTATTATAACTCTAATTATTTCATTATTTTAGAGAGAGAGATTTTGGAGAATTGCCATCTAGGGTTTCTTCATCTTCCACAAGCCATTGCGCATAGCTCCGGACTCCAAACGAGGCCTAGTTTCTTGGGTTAGAAAGATATTGAGGTTAGCTTTCTGATTATATAAATTTTTTTACGAAATTATGAGTATTAAATTCTGAAAAATTCGTAGAGCACAGCATGTCCGAAAATAGACGTGTTTCGATATTTTTGCGATTCCGGGAGAACCAGGAATCAGAATCATGAACCGTTTAAAGTTTCGAAAAGATAATATCTAGATAATTGACATCCCAGAATTTAATTCAAAGTATTTATATACTGTTAATTATGTAGAACTTCTAGGTTAAAATTTAACCATCGGTGCACAATACAAAATTTGTATGTGTCATAATTCCCAAACGAATTTGAATTCGGACGAGCCGTAAATTTCAGTATGTTTTTGATGCTGAAATCTACAGAAAATCATGCATGAAAGTCGAGTTTGTGTTGGTTGACTTTTTGGTCAACAGATCGTCTCGATTTGCGTGCCATGAGTCCCGAGTTGATAAAATTCAGTTTCTTTGGACAAAATTTAGGAATTAACATAAAAAACAGAATAATAAGATTAAAATAGAATTTTAGAGTAATTATTCCAGAATTAAATAAATTAAAATAAATTATCTTTTGACGTGATAAATTTGTAATACATAGGCTATTTGGACTGTGACTTGGACTCTGATTCATACCAGCAGCAGGATCCCAGGCGAGTACATTCTCTGACAGTGTTCCAGTAGGACGTAGTATTTAGCCACCACGATTAGTTTACATCAGACCCTGAGTCGGAGAATCCAACGCACGTTCGTACATTTACATGTACGCAAATATTATTCAGTTTGGTATATATATTTATGTACGTAATTACTATATGTATTCCAATAATTATGTAAATAAATTGGTGGTTATATTATTATATAGTTATATGAATATATATGTAAGTAAATGCTAATTGATAATTATGACTAAATATTCAGACTGTACGATCCTAGGACACCGTGGACTATCCCATACTTACCTTGACCATGTTGACCCTAAGAACTTGTGAATTTGTCCGCCTTGCGTACATTAACGTACTGGCATAGACACCTGTCAGTTGACTGACTGATTTCGTACAGTACTTGAAGATGAGACACCCGCGTAATTCAACGCGTAATTGACCCTGTTAGATGACTAGTGTTACCCCTAGTATACCCCCTGAGTCCAGTGTAAATGTGGTTGTGTATGTGCTAGTGTAAAGACTAATGATTCTATTGTATTATATTTATGTGTACATAGGATATTGGATTTGTTCTGCGCGACTTCTGGAGCAGATTATTGGTACATTGCAGCTTCCTTGCCAGGCAAGTATACCTTGCCATTGTACTGTCATTTATATTCAATATGTTGCATGCATCTTTATTTTCTGTATTTAGTTCATATATTTTAACTGTTATATAAAATGCGCGCGACAGTGTCGTCGCGATATGTTTTTATTTATGTATTTATATTAACGTTGTTTATGAGACTATCCTATTATCATGTAGCACCATTAGCTTTCATTTGACTGTGACACATATTTTTATACGAGTTGTGAGTCTCATATAGATCACGGACGCACCTATTGACTGATCATCGGTATGTGTGGGACGTGCGTTAGGAATAACTGCTGTTAGAAACTTTGCATGCTAGTAGACTTAGCAGTTATTAGATGTCTAGGGGCATAGCCTATTGTAGTACGGTGGTCCCATCATTGTCCTTGTTTGGTTGCAGGATTGAGCCAGGGTACTAAGAATAGGCTATGAACCAAATTGTGTCATGGATGTGACATGCTTAGAGCATGGGGTGGGGAGAACAACAAGTACCGCATTTGAGCTCCTTTACACTTTTTCTATTGTGCGGCCGGATTCTCCGCTGGAGATACGGGCGGTGATGACCACTATATATTATATTATTATCAGGCGGGCCTCCGGTGTTCGAAAGATGCCGTGCCTTTGTAGGCCCCTGGATCTCCAATAGAGAACCATGCCAAATCCCAGGTTTTCAGCCAGATAGCTCACTTGTGGGGAAAGTTGTTCTTAACTGCATTCACTTAGATGGTTAGGCGACCCCATTGGATATTTATTTCAGTACTTTATTGGCATGTGTTTAAGTATCTTGTTATGTCCCTCTGAGGACCTGGTCCCCTGCCAGGTGTATCTGTTCTTGAGTATTTGCAGGAGCGCAGATTCGGATGGTTACTTATGTTTCGAGGGTGTCTTCTCTTCGAGCCCGTGATTGATAGCTGGTATTCTTATATTGTGTTTATTGTGTTGTACTTATATTGTATTTACTTTTCTATTCGAGTTGGTAGTGGATTTGTTTCCACCCAACTATCATCCTTAGATACTTATATTGAGATCTAGTTTTATAGATACTGGTTATTTATTTATATTTGATTTCGTGGATGAGATTTAGATTTTACCCTGTGACTTGTGATACATTTTATACCCCTTGTGGATTTGATATTCATAATATAGCGTACGTATGGATTTGGTTTCCATATATTGGAGTTGCCATATCCATGCGGCTGGCATGCTTACGTGTCCTAGTCCTACGTATTTTGGGACTGGGGCGTGACACTGAGACTACTACAGGATTAGTGTCGGAGAAACCCATAGCAGTATTTTCTCGAAGGGCCAGTACGGTATCAAAGCTCTGTGTCAGAGTCTAAGGAACAATCCATTAAAGTATTATATATATATATATATATATATATATATATATATATATATATATTCAGCCTTTTGTATGGTAAATCTCTCCCCACCCAATATAATCTCACGTCACAGTTTCATAATGTCTCATGTCCATGTCACGTAAGATCAACTAATGCAATAAGTCATATATTAAGATCCAAGAAAATAATGTCCAAGTCATGAAATCTGTATCCTATACAGAATCACCTTGAATATTTCAGAAAGATTCTGTCTTATGATTCGTGTCAGGTGTCCTGGGTATAATGTACTTGATATGGCAAGTACGAGAATGTAAATGTCACGTTATCCATCTCTAGGTGACGTTGCACAACTCCGCGTACGGGGTTGGCACCCGACTTTAATTGAACGCTAAGCACGTCACACGGCCCTAGGTTTAAGCATGTAAAACGAGTATAAATATAGTCAAAGGATTAATAACAAGAACTGCAAGTTTTGGCAAGGTACACTTGCCTGGGGTTCTGACTCCAATTGTAGCTCTGGCAGCAGCGGAATTTGCAGGCAGTTCTCCGGTTGCTGAAATAGACATCACCATCAGATCCATAAAATATCAATTAGCTATAAACGCCTATCCTTGAGTCCAATTTGGACACAGGGGCAAAAATGACATTTTCAGGTCAAGGCGGGGTCCACATGTGGGCCGCTTTGCATCGAAAAATGTGTCAGAACCAAAGGTCTTCAAATCTGTTAAACTTAGTATTAACAAGTCAGGAACGATGATACGAACCCAACGGAACTTCCAGAATTGGATTCCGATGAGCCGATCACAAAATCGCCCGTCAAGTGGAGCCTGTGGGGCCCACGATACGTGATTTTGTAAACGTTCTCAGAATCGAACCAAACTTGGGTCACAGGACCAGCGTATTTCTACGAGTCCGTTGGCACAAGTTTTGTTTCGATCCGACGTGTGTACACTAAGTTACAGCGAGATCCAGAAAGGACGGATACGGGGCGTTGTCGGCGGATACGCGTTGATTTCGGTGTGCACGTACATCCAAATCAACTTTTGCGAAATCTCGCACGTCCGTATCAACGACGCGCACGTATCGGTGAAGACCGCACGCGACCAAGTCGTCCCGTTTGGCGGGGCGTACTCAGTTCCGGGGTGAAACAAGGCGTTGGTTTTCCTATTTTTGGATCGCGGTTCGCGATCGCCACAGGACGCGACGCACCAAGCGGGTTGCACGGGCATCGAGAGGGTCACACAGCCTACGCGTCACAATTGACGGAATCGAAAATGGGGCAGAGAGAGAAAAGAATACCTGAACAGGGTTCCAAAAATCAAGAATTCTCGTGTCCGCGTGTCTCGACACGAACTGTGTCCTGTCACTGTTCAGTTTTAGGGTTAGGGTTTGGGGCTTCGCCAGAGTTGGGAGGCTGCTGGCGGCCGGAGGGAGGCAGGGGACGACGGAGGCGACGAGGCTGGGAGATCCGGCGGGGGTCGGGGTGACTTCGGCGGAGGCGGCGCCGGGCTGCGGGAAGGAGCTAGGGCAGAGGAGAGCAGGAGGAGGGAGGCGAGCGGCGAGGCGGGAGGCGGTGGCGGCGTCGCGGGCGGGTAGTCGAGGCGGAGCCGGTGGTGGTGGGGTTTTCTGGCGGAGCTGGAGGAAGAAGGGCGGACGGAGGTGGAGAGGAGAGGGTTGGAGGGGTTTATATAGGCGGACGGGAAGGCGGTGGAGCGGCCGGTGTGGGGGAAGAGGAAGAGGAGGGGCTGGCGAGCGTTTCGGAAGCGAGGCGGCGCTGGGAGGCAAACGGGCGGTGGGTCGGCCGGCGGAGGGGAGGCCAACGGTCGCAGTCGGGCGGTTAGGGATTGGGAGAGAAAGGTTGGCGGGTTATCGGGTCTACGGGTCGGGTCGGGTCAGGCGGATCCGGCCCGATCCAATAAAAAATTGAATACGGGTCGGGTCGGATCGGGTTTTGGGTCACGGGTTTGACCCGGATCCGACCCGCAGGCTGAGTTGGGTTGGGTTTGGTTCAACAGTTTGGTTTGGTTTGGTTTATTTAAAATAAACCCGGTTTAATTAGGGTTCATTTCGGTTTAATTATAAAATAGTTTTTAGGGCTTTAAAAATGCTTCTGGGGTCCAATAAATTCCCGAAAAATTATCCTATGTCTAATTTTCCATTTTACACTAGAAAATATTATTTTTATAATATTTAATATTATTTAAAAATCATTTAAATTCAAAATACCTTAGTTTTAATTAGAGAAAAATCTCAAAAAATTCCAGAAAATTGTTTAAAATTCAAATTAAATTTTTTTAAAAAATCAGGGGGTTTACAACTGCCCTCTGAACTGGAGGTGGAGCACCCCTGAAAGCTGATACGAAAATGCCTACTTGGACCAGTGAAGCGGACCTCCAAACTGAAGCTGCTGGAATAGTGTCTACTGGTATTGCCCTGAGAGGCGACGAAGTGACCGACCTCGCTAACACTGCGCCTGAGCATTGGAAACGCGTCTTCGATGGTATCCTGAAGATATATTGCAACAAAGGAATCAATATTGAGTAAGATACGGTATCATCAAGGAAGGACAGAATTATTCAAAGTAAAGCAATCATTCAAATAGATAAGGATAGCAAAACATATATTTGAAAATGTTTTCTAGTTGTGATTGAGTATACTCTCATTCTATATCCTATATCCTAAAGCATGCCCGTAGTAGCATCTCAGACTTAGAGTACTACTACGATATCGCACTAATTGCGACCTCTCGAAGATTTGTATGGGCCACCACTAAAAATGTGTTAAGACCCGCACCCGGAATAAGGGCATAAGTGGTGAACAACGTCCAGCCTACGCCACATGATTGATGGTAGAACACTATCTGGGTTAACATAACTATCTACACATCTGTCACGATATATATATAAGGTACCTGTCATGTCATCTCAACTCCAATTGGATGAACAATATAATGTGTGATAAATAATCAATACTCAATCACAATATCAAACTAGAGAAAGAATGGTACGATATGTATTAGAAGTAAAAAAAATACAAGAGTCTCAATACAAGTCCAATCGCAACATAAGTCTCAAAATAATAATACATGCTGCAAAGTCTATAAAATCATATATAACTCATAATAAAAAGTCTAAGTCTCTCCAGCTGGTGGTACTATCTTAAGTGGCTCTACGGGTACTGGCTCAACTGTCTCGCCATCCTGTGACCCGTTGTGCGTAGGATACCAGTCCTCTAATGGATCATCTGAAAAATATATCAAGTCAGGATTGGAGTGAAGTACAACCCAATAGCAGTTCCAATAAATGACAGAAGCTATAAAACAGCAATAGCAATAAAAATAAATGATGGAAGTAACTGAACTAGCATATATCACGAGAATAAACATTATGTTGAAAAATAGCAAAAAACTGAGAACAATATGGTGAGGAACATCAATATAATGAACTGGAATAAAAGAAATAATATGATAAATATGCTTTGAAATATTAGTAAGATAATGTGATCTGCTTGGGCCTAACACGGACTATATATAAAAGGTGAGCTAGCGCGATCAAACGTGAGTTGCATGACCTGCTAACTATCACAGGCTACACTAAATCACGGACTATAAGGTATGATCACATATCCACTAATACTTTCCCAACCCCCGACTAGTATATAAATCCAAATCATGACACGTTATAATACGTATATCACACTACACAGCCTATAATATCATGCACTATGATAACGGTCTATATAATCACTAAGATATCACGGTAATTACTGAGTAATTATGAAGTACGATACGGTGATTACTGAGTTATCACGACAATAATATCTCATGACAACGATCCACATATACCAATCCGTGTGACCATCGTGTCAGGAAACAAATATCTCAATACTAAATACATGAAACATAGAGGCTGTCAAATAAGAAAACTATGAGAGAATGTACTCGCCTCTATCCGAAGCAAATGTTGTCACTCGGTGTCCGAACTGGTGTCACACACACCTATATATGAATAGCATGGTTACTAGGTGTAATAAAAGAGAAATGAGTTAAAATAAATAAAATTGGTGATTTTTAGGACAAACTAGGTCATTCTGGTCAAACGGGATCAAACTAGGTCAAATGTTGACTTTTGAAGTCAAACTAGTCGACATTGGTCAACTCTAGTCAAAACTAGATCACTCTAGATTTTTAGGTCAATACTAGGTAAACTAGTCTATACCTCAAGGGTAATGGCTAACTAGCTACTAACACTAGGTATTTACCTACCATATTGGTGTATACTAGTTAATATATATATCCAGTAATATATATACACTATATATTATATATAGATATCAAGTATTATATATATACTATAACTAATACTCTATGCTAGATATCACTCTAATACTTGGTGTGAACTAACTAATAGCTACTAACCCTTTAACTTAACCCACACTCGCACAATAGCCCCAACCCTCTAATTACCTACTGATACTCTACAGTGAATTGGGTAATACAAGTCAATGAGGCTGCTGGTGAACTAACAGTTAAAAACTAACTAGCAGACATTAATACTAACTAACAAACTAACATCAAGTAATTACTATCTGCTATTTAACTAACTAACCTTCTTGCTAACTATATCTCTAATGACCTATACTTGTACATAGATGTGAAAGCAACTTGCAACTACTACTAATACTAACTATGTACAACTACTAATTGATACTACATACTGACATATAACTTCTATACTAACTAACTGAAATATGTTTTAACAGATATCAACATCTACTCATGATACTGCAATTACTACTATGAAGAACTATTGACCAAAACTATCACATCCAAATGCTCTAATGTGTTGCCCAACTGTTCTAGAACTCGACCAAGCAACTGAGAACAACTGCTCCCATGCCACAATGGTGGCTGCTCTAACACTAATACACACTGTCGTTGCTCCTCTTAACACCAACTCACAGTGATGAAAATATGTGGTGCTCACTCTAATACCAACTGCAGTGAAGCAACTATTGTTGCTCACTCAAAGCCAAACCCGACAGCAGTATAAGCAACTGTTGTTGCTTCCCTCTGAAATATACCAAAGAGTGAAGCAACTGGGTTGCTCACACTCAATGCCAATAACAACACAGTGCCCCTTACAATATCAACAACAACCAGTAACAACAGTTGTAACTGCTCTAATACTCCCTCTATACGCATAACTCCATCCCACACACTCGAGCACAACATATATGTATATACATATATTTACATATATATACTATTATCTATATCCATATGTATATATATGATACACTATATGAACACAATCAAATACTATGACATATCATAAGCAATTCCTCAAACAATTGAATACATAATCTAGAATACTCATGATACACCTCAAGTAAAGTGATAAAATTTTAATTATTCCACAATATACATTCCTATGTATCAAATACTCAATATAATGACCAATACAACTTGCTACAACAGAATTTAAAGGGAATTGCACAAAATCACACAAAATGAGCTCTGTATCGCACTGTATAGCAAAATACCATGATACAGCCTACTTGTATCTATTTGTGGACACGTATCTAGTATCTCAACTCTGATCTAAGTCCAATTAAACTAAATTAGTCTCCATGACACACACTTGATGTGTCAGTCCTACAATTTCTCCAAAATGGACACAAATTACCATGTAAAAGATACAATACACAACCAAATAGCCTAGAACTTCTTCCTATAGGTAGCCATATTCCATTGGGGTGTTCCTAAGAGTCGAATACATAATTTAGAAGCTAGAATGAAGAAAATTCAGATCTATGCCTATTGGGAGATGGATTCTCAATGAAATGCACAATGGACATGATCCGAACACGATCTTCTTGCCACAAGCTCCTTCTCCAAGTGCTTCTTCCAAATCCAAGCTCCAATGCTCCTTGCTAGGTAGAATTGAGAGGAAATACAAATGAATTGGGAGAGGTTGATGGAGGGATGAAAGAATTGAGGATCTAAGAATTTGGGAATCTAAAATTGAGAGTGCAAATGAAGAGGAGAGAGAGATGAGAGCCCCTCTATAGTGGCCGAACCCTATTCCCCCTTCTCCAAGTCACATCAAATGTCAAACATGCTCCTACTTGGTAGTTATACATAGGACTAGGGAAGGGCTAATTTGGGAAGTCTCTAATTAATGTAAATTAGTCTAATTCTCATTAATTAATTAGTGAAAATTGGTCTATTGGGCTTGGTCCATGTTGGCTCACTATTTGTCATGACAAGTCTAATTGGGTTAACAAGTGTCAAGTCTAGCTAATAGGCTAGTCCACTGATTAATGAATAAATAGCACAACCACAAATATTAATTATTAGCACAATATAAATAAATATTAATCTCTAAAAATAATTATATACAAATTGACTAAATTATCCTCATTTGAAAAAGTGAGGGTGACACTGCTTACCTATGATGAGGCTATGGAGACTAGAGATATTACTTTTTGAAAGGAGGCAATCAATGACGAGATTGATTCCATAACATCAAATAGCACTTGGATGTCAGTCAATCTACCCAAATGAGCAAAATCCATAAGATGTAAATGAATCTTTAAGAAGAAGATAAAAGTCGACAGAACTTGTAATGTCCCGCTCCATGCGGTATATTGGACTGGTTTGTTGGCTCGAAGAAGCTTGGTTGGACTTAATCTCATGTAGAGATATTATGTAAAGTTTTTTGTGATCAATGTATTATCCCACCGTGGTTGGAGCCATTGTGTTGACCTCGTGGTTTGAATCGGCTAGTTAGTTGTGAGTTGTGCGAGTAATCATGGAATTTGAACATGATGGAGACTTGCTTAATCTTATCAGATTGGATGGTTTGTGGAACATGGCTTGTTCGTATGGTTATACTAGTTAAGAAGATCGTGCATCACGTCAAATCGTATCTTTGAGGAAATGTGCGGTATCGACTCAATCGGAGCATATAGGCAGATTTGTATAGGTAGGTGGTTTTGGCCCTTCTTTTATACTCCTTCACATCCTAATAAAAATGTATTCTCTGGTTGCCTTGCAACGTCCTTAGATTAATGATGTCTGGTAGATTGTAACTGATAAATGAAAGTCATCATATATGTTGCAACACTCAAAATAGAATATTGAAATATTATAATTATTGGGTGCATCTATGCGTTAATTTTATGTAGTAAATGTTTTATATGCAAATCGGAAAAGAAATGGTGGTTTCGTATGAGAACGACGGAAAATGATTAAATCTTGCTTTGAGCAACATCGATCTTCATCATCCCAACAAGCTTTAATTCTTCTTCAGATTTTTATTGTGGCAACTTAGTTGCATTGTTTTTCATTTCTGACTTGTAAATTTTTAATTAATTTTTGTAAGATATTTTGTAACCGGAAATAGCAATACATGTCCATCACAACATCATCTTGATACCATCCAAAACGGACCCAAAAAAAAATCTATGGAATCAAAACAAATATGAACCCACAAGAATCATACGTACGCTCCTCGTGGCGATACGTATAAAATTGCTATTAGTTAGGTGGCATATGACGTGATTTTCGACAAAATAGTATTTAATTGTTCAAATCACTTGTTTAGCAACTACTGCCATTAGGTGTGTATACAAGGACTCAGCGTTATCAACTTGCCTACCATCACCATATTCTCTATCATGCTCTTCGATAAGTTGTATTTTTCGTGATAAAATAATTTCGAATCTTGATCTTGGTAACCAAAATTGCCTTATAAATTTCCTAGAAAGTGATATTATTATATATGTATATTAAGAAACAACACGCAGCAGGCGCCTTTGAAAAATCAAATCTTAATATAACATAGCCTATGGACCACGTGATTTGCATGTATTTTAATTAGAAAACAGTAAGACTATCCACCTATCCACTTGCTTTTTTCCCCAGAAATTTTTAGATGGAGTGAAAAAGTTTTCCTAATTTGTGCAAAACAGAAAAAAATTGAAAAAAATTACAGTGAAAGAGATCTGGCGCCAGTGCAATTGGCGTCAGACTAAAAAAAAAAAAAACTAAAAGAAAAAACTTGGCACCGGACTTCAAGATTTGAACATGGTGTCAGTGACAGTGGCGCCAAACATGTTTGTTGTTGTGAAAGGAAAACAAGTTCACATCGATAACACATAAACAAAAACATGGCATAAAATGTTTGGCACCAGTGTGACTTACGTCGGGTTCAAATCTTGAAGTCCGGCGTCAGTTGCGTTGGCGCCAGATCGCTTTAACTATAAATTTTTCAAAAAAAATCTGTTCTGTACAAATTAGGATAACTTCTTCAAACGCATGTGAAATTTTTTGTTTTTTTTCCGTTAGACTATCTATATATATCTGCAATGTCAAGGAATTCGGTGTAATAGTTAATTTTTTTATTTTGAGAAAAATAATCTTTGAAAAATGGTAGAAGTATTTATTGTCACTAGGCCATAAGAAGAGGAGAATTCATAACATACATATTTTATTGTTTGGACTCTTTTAAATATAAATGACAAGTAATATTTTTTTCTAATACTCAATATATTTATTAGGTATCGTCTCTCTTATTCTAAAGGGCTATTTAATTTACTCCCTGTTAGATTAGGTATATTGATATTACCCTCCTGTTAGATCAAAAGTTAACAGTATATCTCCGAAAGTGTCGTTAACAATTTATTAACTACACTTTTAAAACTTTTAACGACACTTTGAGGGATGTATTTTCAACTTTTGATCTAACATGGGATAAAAAAAAAGTAAATGATGAACAAAGACATATTTGAAAGAAGAAGATAATAACAGTGAAGTCCAACTTTTCGTAATATATATAATATTTTAGATTGAAACTTATAGGCTTTCACATGAAACTTTCATATTCCAAAATTATATACTACGAGTAAAATATGTAAATTATACGTCTTTTTACTAACATAATTATTAACCACTAATAATTATACACTTCGAACTACAATATTTATTCATCATCTAAAAATTAATTTTAATTTAAAATATTTTATACTATTTCAAAAATAGGATAGTTATGTAGGTGTACATTTAAGAAGTAAAAAAAAAAAACATAAAAAAGACATGAAAAAACAACAACTTATTGGTAAAACTGCATAGACAATGACTTGTACTGATTTTTCCAAATTTTGTATTTCTTGATAGTAAAAAAGAAGTAGATAAAGTTATTTGTAAGGTGTGCCAGTCAAAATGGAAATTACTTGAGACTCACTAAAGGTACGTTTAATTCACTGCAATGCAATATAATTATAATAGTAATGAAATTGAATAAAAAAAATTTATTCAATTTTATTTTAATTATAATTACATTATAGTGACGAATCCTAAATATGTGTGAAATTTTGTGAAATAAGAAAAGTAGTTTAGCTTATCAAAGCCAACATATAGCGAAAGTTCTGCTCTCTGTCGGTTCAAACCAACAGCTAATCATATAACATCGAGCACATATAAATTTGCATAAGCGACAAAAATATTTAAGTAAACAAATATTTAAAGTTCAACATCAGAGAAAATTGGGATGGTCCGCCTACCAAATTTAGTACAGCTAAAGACACATTGATTGCTTCTTAATCTTTTATTTAAGATTTTTACTGTCTATCAATGTTTTAATTAAAACAAGAAAAAGACATACTACAATTATGTACATATAAAAGCCTGTCAAGAATATGACTTGTACCTACTTCTGCAATTTAATACAATCTGTCTGCAGACTTTTCTTGAACTCAAAAAATTTTACCTACAAAATTTACAAACAATTAACATAATCTATACTAATGTGAATAAAAAAAATTAAACTTCGCCGTCAAAAATTTGTGCTCCCAAAATACCATTAATTTTGTTTATTAGTTAATTTTTTTTATTAAATTTAACATTGATAATGAGGTAATTACGTACAAAGAAAAGTTGATTTGTTATTTGCTCTTTTCAAATAATAAAAAATTAAAAAACTGTAGTAAAAATATTAAAATATTATTTTTTCTATTTCCATAAAAATTAAAGAGATTCACTATTTTCAAATAGTAAAAAAAAAATTTTAAAATATATTATTTGTCCTTCCAAAATAGTATAAAATACGTACAACGTACATATATAATATATGTTCTTTGCAATTTTATATAATTAAACCCATAGCTTCTGTTACCAATTATAATAATAACAGTTCATCCTGATCTTGTCGATTTTTATTAGACAAAACATAAGGGTATTATAAAAATTGTTACAGGATACATACTTTTTGACAATCCCAAGATTGTCAAAGTTTTTACAGTCATGTGTAATATTAATAACTATAATTTTTACAGTTTGAAAAAAATAGTACTGTCAAAAATTTGTCATTCATGTACAACCTATGACTGTAAAAATTTTGACAATCCATATAAAATCAGGACTATCAGAATTTTGATAATCCTAAAACAATAAAGATTGTTAAAACTTTGCCAGTCATGAATGTGACATGTACAGAACTGCCAAAAGTGCATAACATTTATTAATTTTTGTAGTGCTGTTATCTTTGGGATCAAATCAGCTGTCCGGATAATACTGTCTCCTATTTGAATCTGTTTTTTATTTTTTATATTTTTTTATTCGATGAAATCCACATGTCATGCAGGGACCAGACAGTATTACCAGACTTTTGACTTACAATGATAATGGTAACCGATAATCAATTAAAGTTCGTGGCACTACATTGTTCTACAACTAACTACAATACTTGAACTCGAAGTCCCTACAAATTTCAAGATGTGTATATTCACCAACTCTCGACTAAATATGGAACATAGAAAGTGTCGAAGAGGTAGAATTTTGGTACTTTGTAGTGATAATGAAAATAGTAATAATATTCGTACATCCAAAATATTTTTTTAAAATTTTTTTTTTCTTATATGACGGCTGACGTGATATGCTAAATAGCATTATGTGATAGCTGACATGGCAGCTGACATAAAAAAATTTAATTTAAAAAATTATTCATAAAAAAAAAAACAAAAAATTTACTGTAGCGAAATAAGTTTATATTAAATTTATGCAAACGAAACAAGTTTGTAAAATTTTGAAAAAAAAGACATAGTCCGCCAATAGTGTTGGCGGAAAACACAACAGTTGTAAACGTAGGCAAGAAAAAAAATAAAAAAAATTTAAAGTGGGGCCCACAAGCCAATTTCCGCCAACACCGTTGGCTGAAATTGGGTGTGGGGGCCACGGGTTGGTTCAGTTCGGTTTGGTTTGTTTGGTTGGATTGGTTTGTTTGGTTGGTTTATTTTAATTAGTTATGTTTTTGTTTTATTTATTTAGTTTTATTTTGTAATTAGATTTAAGAAAATTTGTTTTGTTTTGTTTTGTTTTGTTTTGTAATTATGAAATAAAATTAAAATAAATTAGTTGTAAGGAAACATTAGGAATTTTTTTTAAAAAAAAATGGTTTGATTTATTTAGAAAATTGTATAAAAATGTTACTTAAAGAAAAAAAAGGATATTGCAATGTTTGATAAAAAAAAAAGTAAATAAAGAAGAAAAAATAAAAATAAAAACTAGTATTTATTTGTCTCCTCTATTTTTATGTTTATTTTAATGGTTTAGTTTTTTTTTATATATAAAAAGACAAAGTAAAGAAGAAAGACAAAACTAAATAGAAAAAATCCAAATCCAAATAAAAAGCAAACCAAAATTCAAAACAAAACTAAATAAAAAAAATCCAAATCCAAAACAAAACTAAATAGAAAAAATAAAAATCTATACATAACTAATTCAAAAAAACTAATAAACAAACCAAATAATTAAACCAAACAAACCAAATAATTAAACCAAAGCAACCAAAACAAACCAACCAAAACTACCCAAATGAACCCGTGGGTCCACACCCAATTTCCGCCAACTATGTTGGCTGAAATTAGGTGGGGGGGGCACGGGTTCGGTTGGGCGGTTTGTGGTTTGGGTTGGTTTGTTTTGGTTAGTTTGGTTTAATTATTTGTTTTGTTTTATTAGTTTTTTTACATAAAATAATTAATTTAAAATTTCCTAATATTTTTCGGAGGTCGAAACATCGTTTTAAATTCGTGGGCCCCCACACCCTATATAAATTAATTTTGCACAGTGAATTTTAAATATTCGAAAATGTAAACCCCCTGATTTTAAAGAATTTTAATTTTTGAATTTTTCACAATTTACTGGAATTTTCTGAAATTAAATACAGGTGTTTGAATTATTAAATAATTTTTAATTGATAATAAATAATATTAAAATATTATAAAAATTATATTTTATGGTGTAAAATGAAAATTTAAAGCCCTAATTACTAATTAATTAAATAAACCAAAATAAATCGGGTTTATCTATTCTACTATATAATGCCAAAACTAGGCTTCACCGTGAAAATTTTTCGTTCCAAAAATACCCTTCATTAAATCTATTCTACTATATAATGCCAAAACTAGGCTTCACCGTGAAAATTTTTCGTTCCAAAAATACCCTTCATTAAAAACAATAATTAAATATGTATTAAATGTATGTATGCATGCATGAGGCAACTTGGGAAATGATAGTTAATAAAACAAAATATGCATGCATGCAAAGTAGGCACATGAACCCAAGAGATAAGAGAAAAGTTTTATATTCCCGTCATTTAATTTCTCCCAACTTTCATGCTCCTGCCTATTATATTTCCACCTATAATAAAATTAAGAAATTGTCGGTTGCTCTTTTAATAAACTATTTTTTTTCCAAGTAATATGAAATACGTGCAACGCACGTGCGTATATACTAGTTTGAAATAAACCAAACCAAACCAAGTTGAACCAAACCGGGTTTATTTAAACTAATTTCCTAGTGGGTTGGATCCGGGTCCAACCCAGACCCGACCCATTAACCCATTAACCCGACCCGCATTTATTATTGGATCGGGCCGAATCCATAACAGACCCGACCCGACCCATTGAGACCCGACCCGCTATCTCATCTCTCCCAACCCGCAGCCGCCTGACCCCTGAGCTTCCCCCGCCGCCGGCCGTTACGCCACCGCCTTGCCTCCCCGACCGCTCCGGTCCCTCTCCCGCACCCGCCGCCTCGTCGACTTTCGTAACCGCCCGTCGTTCCTCCTCCTCCCTCTCTCTATAAAACCCTCACTCCGGCCGCTTCCCAGCCCTAGCCACCTTCTTCTCCGCCGCCACCGCTCACTGCCGTGCCTCGCCCAGCTTCGCCGGTCCGCCGCAGCCCCTCTCCCCTCTTCCCTAGACCCCGCCGCGAGCCGCCCGTCTTCCCTTCTCTTCCTCCTCCTTCACCACTCCGGCCTCCGCCACTCACCCGCCGACCACCTCGCCGCTTCCCTCTGTCACCGCCGTCCTCGCAGAACCCCCAGCGCCGACGACGCCGCCACCGCCCTACCGCAGCTGCTCCGCCGCGCGCCACTTCCTCTTTCCTCCTCCTCATTTCTCTCAGCCGCCCGCAACCCTTGACCGACCCCGCCGTCTTCCCGTCCCAGCCGCCTCCGGCCGACCAAGAGCCGACCGCAGCGCCGCCCTCTCCAGCGCCACCCTCCTGCGTCGACGACCCAGCTCCGGCCAAGCGTGGCCCCTCCGGCGAGTTCCAGAACCTAAACCCTAGTTTCTGTGACGTGTCGGACACAGTGTCCAGGACACAGGACACAACTCGAGACACGAGTCGGACACGAGGAATTCACTGATTTTTGACCCTGTTCAGGTACTCGTAATTTCCTCTTCGTAGCTCTAATTTGTATACCGTCTTTTGCATCGCGTAGCCTGCATGACCCCCTCGGTGCCCGTGCAAACCGCTCGGGGCATCGCGTCCTGTGGTGATCGCACACTGCGATCCAAAAACAGGAAAACCAACGCCATGTTTCACCCCGGAATTGAGTACGCCCCGCCAAACGGGACTACTTGGTCGCGTGCGGTCTTCACAGATACGTGTGCATCGTTGATACGGACGTGCGAGATTTTGCAGAAGCTGATTCGGATGTGCGTGCATACCGGAATCAGTGCGTATCCGCGGACACCGCCCCGTATTCGACCATTCTGTTTCTCGTTGTAACTTAGTGTACACACGTCGGATCGAGACGAAACTTGCGCCATCGGACTCGTAGCAATACGCTGGTCCTGTGAGCCAAGTTTGGTTCGATTCTGAGAACGTTGACAAAATCGTGTGTCGTGGGCCCCACAGGCTCCCACCGACGGACGATTTTGAGAACGGATCATCGGAATCCAATTCTGGAAGTTCCGTTGGGTTTGTATCATCGTTCCTGACCTGTTGACATTAAGTTGGACTGATTTGGAGACCTTTGACCCTGGCGCATTTTTCGGTACAAAGCGGCCCACATTTGGACCCCGCCTTGATCCGAAAATGACATTTTTGCCCTTGTCTCCAAATTGGACTCAAGGACAGGCGTTTCTAGCTGATTAATATTTTATGAATCTGATAGTGATATTATTTCAGCAACCGGAGTACTGCTTGCAAGTCCTGCTACTGACAGAGCTACAATTGGAGCTGGGAACTCAAGCAAGTGTACCTTGCCAATTTGCAGTCTTTGTTACATATTCCTTGGCTTATATATATATTTTGCATGCTTGACCTAGGACCGTGTGACTTACTTAGCGTCCGATTATAGTCGGGTGCCAACACCGTACGCGGGTTGTGTAAAGTCAAATAGAAATGGATACCGAAACCCTTTGTATTCTCGTACTTGCATTATCAAGTACGTATACCCAGGACACTTGACACTATACATGTTGACAGAATCTTCCTGTGATATTCAAGGTGATTCTGTGTAGGATACAGGATGGACATAGACATTATATTCTTAGATTATGACTTGTTGCATTAGCTCTGATCTCACGTGACATGGACATAAGACGTTATAAACATGAGACGTGCGATTACATTGGGTGGGGAGAGACACACAGGCTACAGGCTGATATATATATAAAACCCCTATTATTGCGGTGCTCAAGACTCTAAGCCGAGCTTGGCCCACTACTAGTTATTTACTGCTACCGGCTCCCCGACACAGAGCTTGTAGCAGTCTCAGCCTGAGTACTAGTGATGCGCTCAGTTGCATTTTTACATAGATGGTTATGTAGTTACCCTGCTTATTTTATTTACTATTCCACTACATTATTTTGGCTGGTATTATTTGTACCTTGCTATGTCCCCTGAGGACCTGGAATGGATTATGTCCCCAGGTTTAGCAGAGGAGATCCACTCTGAGGTTTACAGGACAAGTGCTTTAGCAGGAGCAGAAGCAGGTTCAGGAGCAGGCATTGGAGAAGAACCAGGAACCAAGGATTAGGTGATTGCCATGGATTTCTCTGAGTATATGTTCTTCCATACTCAGTCAGTGATGTTCATTTACTTTCTTGTTTAAAGAACAATTGTATCAGACTTGATTATCGGGTTGTTCCCCGAATACTCTATTTGTGATTTGATGTTGATGACTTATTTCCTTTTGTTGATTTGCTTTATTCTTCTGTGGATGAGATTAGTTTTAACATATTGTTTTAGTAGACCCGGACTGTTGTAATACAGCTTAAGCATGCCCCGATGGATCCATTAAATTAGATTTGTCCATCGGTGTGTGCTGCTGGCCATTCCACGTGTCTAGTCCCTCGTTATTTTGGGACTGGGGCGTGACATGGTTTTTGTGGTGGCCCATGCAGGTCAACGACTAAATTGTTCGGTTTCAACTTAGGGACCGAACAGGCCTGCAATAATGATAGGATAAGTTTTTAGGATCTCATCCACTAGCTTGAAAACGTTTTGATATCTATATCGGATTCGAATTAAATTTCTTGACTTGCATCCTGCCTTGATTCTTGTGTGCTTCTTATAGTTTATTTTGGTTGCAGAATTATGAATCCACAAGCCCGCGACGAGACTCATCCAGCAGCACCACAAGATGTTGTGGTTAACCACGAAGATGAAGTGATACTAGTGGATGAAGGTCAAACATCACAACAACTCAGCCCAGCAAGACAGAATGCCTCGAGAATCCCAGAAGATGACGTTCCACCATCAACGCAGCTTGCTCCTCCGATGCCTACCGTTCCACAAGGATAGGCTATAGACGAACAACAACTGTTTCGAATGTTCTACGCAATGATGCAATCCCATCAGAAGGTTCAACAAGAAGATCAGCAAAATCAAGTGGAGAAGTTCATTGACAGATTTAGCTCGGAGTTACGGAGATTAATCAGTTCAAATGCACCTACCTTAGATGTGAACGTTCTTGCTGCAACACGATCCATGGAGTGCAACACAAGGATCGAGTCCAGTCAGAAGCGGCCATATGCAATAGCACCAGAGCAAGCACAACAAGATAGAGTTGCAAAGCGACCACAGTTGAGTCCACCATTTGCACTAGTCCTCCCTACTTGTCACTATTGTGGCAAGGTAGGCCATTTCGCTAAAGAATGCCGACGCAGACTGGGACGATGTTTAGCTTGCGGATCCAAAAAGAATTCGGTAAGGGATTGTCCTGAATGTCGAGAGAAAGCAGTAATGATTCAACAACCAGCCGCATCAGCACCAGCCGGAGCACCATGGGAAGAAATTGTAAAGAAGTCTCACCTGCAACAACCACCAGAAGCATCTCCGCAAGTACTGCCTATCTGTCAAAATTATCGCAAGAGAGGCCACATTGAGAACGAGTGCAGACGTAAATTGGGATTATGCTTGATTTGCGCGTCCAACCAACACTTAGCCAAAGATTGTCCTCAGCATCGAAAGAGAGCACTGATGATAAACAGACAAGCGTTACCAGCACAGAAGTCAGCCTCTCCAGCATTGGAAGCACCGCCAACGAAAGTTGAAGGAGTTCTACAACCAGCCCCAGGAGAAAATCAGCTGAGGCCACCCTTGGCACCACAAGTCGCACTCTTCCAGCAAGCCCAACAGCAGCCGAGAAATCATCTGCGAGGATGTGGACAAGCTCCAGTGATGACTTGGGAAGACGCGCAGAACCAAGGAGTAGCAAATGCGCGTAAGTTTCTATAGTTTTCTGTTTCTATTATTGCTTTACTTCGTGCCTGCTGGTTCGTGACCCGAGACTTAACCTGATCATTTTAACTTGATAATTGATAACCTAGTGTTAAACCTAGTAATTTTGAACTTGCTAATAACCTAGAATTGTTAAAGAATAACCTAGAATGTTTTATAACTGATAACCTGATAAGTTTTAAAGGATAAAACTGGTTTTCTAAAATTATAATTTTCTAGATTTTCCACATTTGGAAAATTGCATAAATTCCATTGCTTAGGGAAATGACTTTCCCTATGTGTTTAAACCCTAAACTTTGATTTTCTGATTCGAATAAATTTTACAACCGTGTCATCTCTGTTGATCGGTTATTCTTAGATTGCGAGGACGCAATCCTCTTAAGGGGGGTAGATTGTAAACCCCCTGATTTTCAAGAATTTTAATTTTTGAAATTTTCATAATTTACTGGAATTTTCTAGAATTTTCTGGGAATTTTTTGAAATTAAATACAGGTGTTTGAATTATTAAATGATTTTTAATTGAAAATAAATAATATTAAAATATTATGAAAATTATATTTTATGGTGTAAAATGAAAATTTAGACATAGGATAATTTTTCGGAAATTTATTGGACCCCGGATGGATTTTTAAAGCCCTAATTACTAATTAATTAAATAAACCAAAATAAACCGGGTTTATTTGAAATAAACCAAACCAAACCAAGTTGAACCAAACCTGGTTTATTTAAACTAATTTTCTAGTGGGTCGGATCCGGGTCCAACCCAGACCCGACCCATTAACCCATTAACCCGACCCGCATTTATTATTGGATCGGGCCGGATCCATAACAAACCCGACCCGACCCATTGAGACCCGACCCGCTATCTCATCTCTCCCAACCCGCAGCCGCCTGACCCCTGAGCTTCCCCCGCCGCCGGCCGTTACGCCACCGCCTCGCCTCCCCGACCGCTCCGGTCCCTCTCCCGCACCCGCCGCCTCGTCGACTTCCGTAACCGTCCGTCGTTCCTCCTCCTCCCTCTCTCTATAAAACCCTCACTCCGACCGCTTCCCAGCCCTAGCCACCTTCTTCTCCGCCGCCACCGCTCACTGCCGTGCCTCGCCCAGCTTCGCCGGTCCGCCGCAGCCCCTCTCCCCTCTTCCCTAGACCCCGCCGCGAGCCGCCCGTCTTCCCTTCTCTTCCTCCTCCTTCACCACTCCGGCCTCCGCCACTCACCCGCCGACCACCTCGCCGCTTCCCTCTGTCACCGCCGTCCTCGCAGAACCCCCAGCGCCGACGCCGCCGCCACCGCCCTACCGCAGCTGCTCCGTCGCGCGCCACTTCCTCTTTTCTCCTCCTCCTTTCTCTCAGCCGCCCGCAACCCTTGACCGACCCCGCCGTCTTCCCGTCCCAGCCGCCTCCGGCCGACCAAGAGCCGACCGTAGCGTCGCCCTCTCCAGCGCCACCCTCCTGCGTCGACGACCCAGCTCCGGCCAAGCGCGGCCCCTCCGGCGAGTTCCAGAACCTAAACCCTAGTTTCTGTGACGTGTCGGACACAGTGTCCAGGACACAGGACACAACTCGAGACACGAGGAATTCACTGATTTTCGACCCTGTTCAGGTACTCGTAATTTTCTCCTCGTAGCTCTAATTTGTATAACGTCTTTTGCATCGCGTAGCCTGCATGACCCCCTCGGTGCCCGTGCAAACCGCTCGGGGCATCGCGTCCTGTGGTGATCGCACACTGCGATCCAAAAACAGGAAAACCAACGCCCTGTTTCACCCCGGAATCGAGTACGCCCCGCCAAACGGGACGACTTGGTCGCGTGCGGTCTTCACAGATACGTGCGCGTCGTTGATGCGGACGTACGAGATTTCGCAGAAGCTGATTCGGATGTGCGTGCACACCGAAATCAGTGCGTATCCGTGGACACCGCCCCGTATCCGACCATTTTGTTTCTCGTTGTAACTTAGTGTACACACGTCGGATCGAGACGAAACTTGCGCCATCGGACTCGTAGCAATACGCTGGTCCTGTGAGCCAAGTTTGGTTCGATTCTGAGAACGTTGACCACTACCAGAAAAAGTCAAATTAGCGACGTCTAAAAATGTCGCTAAATAACAATAAATCGTCGCTAATTAGGTTTAGCGACGTAATTAGCGACGTTCTGAAGCAGTCGGAAAACACCAAGTCGCTAAAACAAAAAACGTCGCTAAACGTCGCTATGCCGACGTTTTTTAGCGACTTTAATGTGTCGCTAAATTTAGCGACGTTTTGCGACGCTAAGTCACTAAAAAGCGACGTTTATTAAAGTCGCTAAACGTCGCTGATTAGCGACGTCAATCGCGACGTTACACCGACGTCTTTAATGACCTGGCTATACTTGCCATGTCAGCAATTGGCGACGCTTAGCGACGTCATTAGCGACGAACTTAGCGACGTTTTACAGAGTCGCTGATTAGCGACGTAATTAGCGACGTAAATTAACGTCGCTAAGCGTCGCTACACGTCGCTAATAACGTCGCTAATTTAAAAAAAAAATAAAAAAAAAATTTCCAGAATCAAATATTGGTGATTTCCTGCAGTTTTACAGCATCTTCATCATACACACCAACATGATTCAATCTAGTTAACTATATAATCCAATTAAATTAAAAACCACAAGAAGTATCAATCCAATTAAATGTGGATAACTATATAATCCAATTAAATTAACTAAAAAATTCAAGACCACAAGAAGCATCATACATCATGTCTATTGTTGAAGTACCAATAATTCATAAATAATAATAAAAATAACTAGACTACTACGGATCTGCAGGAGGCTGACCAGCGGCGCGCTTCAAGGATAACAACTCCTCATACTCGTCCCGTGGAATCGACACCGATGTCGATGGAGAAGGCAGTGACGTCGGTGGCGGCCGTGCCCGCTCCAAGTCTGCGAGTCGCTGGTTGTAAGAATCCAGGGTAGATAACAGCCTCGTACTGCTATCACCCATTGAATCCTGCATCCTCGTCAGGTTCTCGCCCATCGATAGCTGTGACGCATGCATCCTCGTCAGCTTCTCGCCCATCGATAGCTGTGACGCCTGCAGCTCCATGATGTTGCGATCATTGGAGGCTCTAATATCATTTGTCAATTCTCGTAGCTCCGTCATGCTGTGGTCGAGCATATCCAATCGTGTGATAAGCATCGGATCGTCCGCCTGCGGCTGGGACCGGGACTGGTCCTCCATACTTCGCAGCAAGTCGTCACGGAGAGACGCAATCTGACGGTCAACGGCCTCCTGGACGGCCTCCTGGACTCTGGCCGACGACTGCGAGGGCTGCGACTGCGAGGGGTGTGTGGAATGCACAGCTGTCGGGGAGGCCCTAGATGACTGCGTCGCAACCAGGGCGCCATAGGAGCCCGTACCGTAGTACGTACCCCTCTGGAGACCACCAGCTGCGGTCACCCACAGGTCGTCCGCCGACGGAGATGGACCGGGCTGCGACGAAGCACCAGCCTCTCCAGGTGTAGGTGCACTAGCAGTCGCCCGCTCACGAAGCCTAAGATACTCGGCCTAGAAAAGGTTTGGAAACTCAATAATTGCCTAAGTTATATTAAAATAAACACAAAGTAAAGTAATACTTACATAGGTCTGTGAGGCCCTCTCATCAATGAGATTTCCGTCCTTGCGATGGGTGGCCAAGAAGACGGTCACCATGTTTGCATCCTCACCCCTCTGTACCTGTTAAAAATATATTTTTTATTACTAAACTTAAATATTTTTTCCAAGTACCATTTTATGGTACTTATATTAAAATAATATATTTTAAAAGAAAAAACATACCAAACGACGGAAATATTCCGTCATCGGAATCGAGCCACCACACCACTTGGCAGCATTCTGCCTAGCCGCCTTGGCCTTCTTAGACCTTTCCTTGTAGCTCGGATCGTCGAATTAGCCCTCATCGCAGTCCACTGCTCAGGCGTGATCCAACCTTGGATCGGTTTTCCAGCACGATCACGAGCCTTCTGGTCATCCAGAGCATCTCGGATAAGCTTGGCGGCAACGGTAGGAAAGAGCCGCTCGATCAACTCGGCCCGGTACGGAGGATAAAAATACGTTTGCTACAATAAATAATTCATTAAGTTAGCATCACGAATATGCATAAATTAGAGGATTTATTTAATATACTTTTACCTGGAAGTGCGCAAACCAGAACGCCTTCCTCTCCTCCGGAGCCTCAGAGTAGTTGATCCAAGGGCCACCGTAGTTGTTCCTCAGAAATTGGCCCAGGCGTCTCTGAACCGACGATGGACGATATCTATACAGAAATAATAATTTAGATTACTGAAAAAGTCAATATACGATGAATAAAGAGAAACACAAATATATACTAAACCATCTAATTGACTTACTTTGTACCGTCGGCCCAAATCTCTGTCCTCGTCTCCTCCGGTGGTGCGCATGGAGGATCTTGCTGATGCTGGGACAACGTCGGCACGACCTCCTCTACATGCTCATCAGTCTCCATGATTCCGTCAGCAGGAGGAACGCTGGACGAGGGAGTACTATCACGAGTACTATCACGCCTGGAACTACTCGTCCCAGGAGTGATGCCACGCAACGTCGTCGCAGTCGGAGATGTGGCTGCTCGATATACTGGAGTACTGGGCGACGATGATCCGGAACCAACAGTAGGCAGTACCGGAGTGGCACTCTGTCTACCTCGGGACCTGCCGAATCCTCCGCGTCGTCCTGTCATATCTGATAACAACATATGATGAATATAGAGAAACACAAATATATACTACATTCTACAGTCAAAATGTGATACATATCTCAAAGCATTATACAGTCAAAATATAATACATATATTCGTTAATGTCAAAATGTGATACATATCTCAAAGCATTATACAGTCAAAATATAATACATATATTCGTTAATGTCAAAATGTGATACATATCTCAAAGCATTTTACAGTCCAAATATAGTTACATTCTACATGGAATATTTTATATTTTCAATCATCTTCAGAAAATTCATCTTGTTCGCCTTCCTCGTCCTGCTCTTCCTCTTCCTCGTCTTCACTTTCATCTACTTCGTCCTCTTCGGATAATTCTATATCTTCTACATTATTACTCGTGTAATGAGTAACTTCCGTTGAGTCCACATCTACAATATTTGTTACAAGAGGTAGATCGTCCTCCTGATAAGCTATTTCGTCAATGTCAAAGGTATTTCTAGCTTTAGTCTTGCATACTGCCCACCAATCCGACCTCGCTGTCCCCCGTCTAGGATAAGTTGTGAAGTACACGAGCTGAGCCTGACTTGATAGGACAAATGGTTCGTAGCCTTGATATCTACCCTTGTAGTTTATATCCACAAGGCCATGCTTGTCAATTTTCCAACCTTGATCTTGAATCGGATCGAACCATTCACACCTGAATAGCACGATATTAGCAGGTTCTGGGCCATAATTATATGTCAACTCCACAATCTCTCTTAAGATGCCAAAAAAATCATTGCCCGGATTGACGTCTTTGTAGTTTGTAGATTTGATACACAAACCACTGTTTTTCGTGGAATCAAGATCCAGAAAGCTGTCTCTGATAGGAGCATTTGTTGACTTGAACCTGAACCCATTCACACAGAAACTTGGCCATATTTTTACGGCAGTAATTGGTCCCTTGGCTAGAGTCCTAATAGATTCAGTCTCGGATGATATTAGACGATCGACCTAAATACCAAAGTAGCGATGGTAAGTTATTTGTTTTACAAGTGCAGAAATAAAAAGTAATTACCAAGTATCTTACATATGCGCTCAACCAAGAAGGAAAATGGCATCTCATTTCTTGTTCTACTTCTTCGTCTGTTATGTAGGGTCTAACCGACCTTAACTCATCATTATATGTGCTGAAAAACAATGATGCAACTGCTAATTAGTAGCATAATAGTATCTTATACTATTACATTGAGATGATGTAAACGTGGACGTATTAATTACTTACCCCTCTAGCTTCTCCACTTCATCCTCGTCGCAATTGAGTAATATATACAATTGAGCAGCCCTTAGCTCATCGTCATTCAAATATCTCTTCTTCATTTTTCCCGAAGGCTTTCCGGATGCATTGAATACTTTGAGTATTGCATCATTAGATTCCTTATATGCGTCGTCGTTTCTGGGAGCTTTATTCCTATTAGTAGCAACATGCGGTTTGAAATACGTCGAGCAAAAGTTTGTAATCTCCTCGAGAACATAAGCTTCACAAATAGATCCTTCAACCCGTGCCTTATTTTTCACCTTTCTCTTTAGGTGATTCAGATGACGCTCGAAGGGGTACATCCACCGATAACCGACAGGACCACCAACACGTGCCTCATAGGAAAGATGAATTGGCAAATGCTCCATAGAGTCGAAGAATCCTGGAGGAAACACCTTCTCGAGCTTACATAGTGTTACCGCAATGTCCCTCTCTTGCTTTTCTAGACGATCGACGAGCAACTTAGTACAACAAAGATCTCTGAAGAATATGCTCAGCTCTGTCAATGGGTCCCAAACGACCTGCGGTAAGAATTCCCGAAATGCAATCGGAATTAACCTCTCCATGAATATATGACAATCGTGGCTCTTCATACCTACTAGTTTGTTCTCCTTGAGGTCGACGCATCTTCTCAAGTTCGACACGTACCCGTCTGGAAACTTTAGACCCTGAATCCACCTACAAAGTCTACCTTTATCCTCTTTATCCAGTGAGAAAACTGACTTAGGTTGCTTTAACTTTCCATTCTCCTCCTCTATCAGATGCAATGCAGGACGTCTACATATGTCTTCTAAGTCCAACCTGGCCTTCGGATTATCTTTCGTCTTCCCCTTTACATCCATTACAGTATTAATTATGTTATCAAACACATTCTTCTCGATATGCATGACATCAAGGTTATGTCTGATCAGATTGGTGCTCCAATATGGCAGATCCCAGAATATACTCCTTTTCGTCCAGTTATGGGTGCGACCAAATCCGTCACACTTGTACCCCTTAGCAGGCTCTTCGATAGCACTTGGTAAATATTTTACCTCTTCCCATATCGTGCATCCGGGCCACCTTGGAGGTGGATTGGCCTTCTCCACAACTCCCGCACTAAAAGCATTCCGATTCCTCCGGTACGGATAATCCTTCGGCAAAAATTGTCGATGACAATCGAAGAAGCACGGTTTGCCTCCGTGTTTCAAACGGAAAGCCTGAGAACGGTCCATGCAATACGGACATGAGAGACGACCATGGGTGCTCCATCCCGATAACATTCCATAGGCCGGAAAGTCGTTGATGGTCCACATAAGTGCTGCCCTCATCTGAAAATTCTGCTTTCTAGAAACATCGTACGTGTTGGCACCTACTTCCCACAGCTGATTCAACTCATCTATCAAAGGCTGTAAGTACACATCGATGTTCCTCTTCGGATTGTTCGGACCCGGGATAATAACGGTTAGGAACATATACGGAGTCTTCATGCACATCCAAGGCGGTAGATTATACGGAGTGACGATCACAGGCCAACACGAATACTGGGAGCCCGAAAGTCCGAATGGGGTAAAACCGTCAGAGCAGAGCCCCAATCTGACATTACGTGCTTCCTCGGCAAAATGTGGATACTCTCGATCAAAGTGCTTCCATGCTTCTCCATCGGATGGATGATCCAATACTCCTTCGATCTGTTTTCGCCTGTGCCAACCCATGTTTTCTGCAGTCTCCTTAACCATAAACAACCGCTGCAACCGCGGCGTCAAAGGCAAGTAGTGCATCGAATCGGTAGGCTTCCTTGCACCGACAGACTTTCCTCTAACAGTGGCCTTGTAGCGATCAGCACCACAGAATCTACACGCATCTTCATCCTTGTCGTCTTTGTAGTACAACATGCACCCATTGCGACATGCATCGATTTTCTCGTATCCCATCCAAAGCGATCTCACCATCCTCTTAGATCGATAAAAGTCTTTAGGCAACTTTGCACCCTCGGGCAAGATCTCTATAATCAAATCGAGCAGTCGATTATAGCATTCTTGCGACATGTTAAAATCGGACTTGATGCTCAATAATCTTGTAACCACCTCCAACGGTGAATGGTCCTCACAACCAGGATATAGTGGAGTCCTTGCATTCTCAAGCAACTCCATAAACTTTGCAGCATCGGCATTCGGTGCCTCCTCAGCTGCATCATAATTGTCTGGATTGAAACTAGGTCCTGCCGCATCATAATTGTCAGGATTGAAACTAGGCCCCGCCGCATCATAATTGTCAGGATTGAAACTAGGCCCCGCCGCATCATAAACCATGTTCACCAACCCGTCGTCGTAAGCATCGTGGTCTTGGACATCCATATACGGCTCCACATAGGGCTCCGACTCTGATGCTAGAGATACAAGTTCTCCGTGCGCGGTCCACTGATAGTAATTCGGCGTAAAGCCCTTCGAGTATAAATGATATGTAACTTCCACTTCTGGATGATATTTCCTGTTGCGACATCTCACACATGGACACTTAATTTTGGTACCGTCCATGTACTGAGGGAACGCCTTGGCGAACTGCAGGAACTGCTGTACACCCTCAATGAATTCATCCCGCACACCGCACATGTCATCAGGATGACGGTTGTACATCCACGAACGACGACGCAGATAGTAATTCATATCCATTTCTAGATACTTCTGCAAAATTGACAGTATGTATCATATAAATCATTACATGCAAAATTAACTTCTGTGTTTGTGTCAGTGTCCGTTATTGGAAAAGCAGTATATATATATATATATATATATATATATATATATATATAACATTACCCAAATAATATCTTAATACCACTTTACTACTATACCTTAACCCACTTCTGTGTCAGTGTCCGGATTTTAGTGTAGTAGGCTCCAGCCGAAGCCAATAAGTTTCTTGAGATGCATGTCCTTAATGATGCATGCTGCGATGATATCTTTGCTCCATTAGAGGCTCTTCATACTGCTAGCTAGTGATTTCAGTAAGTGTTGAAATTAATCCTTTATTTATTTAAGCTGATTTGTAAGTTTCGTTTAGCTAATTCAACTGTTATAGTCATATTATTTAGACCATTAGGCACTTCTTGAAACTGGCAGTAGGGTGAGGAACTGAGATACATAACTCCGCAGTACTTTGCTTTCGGCAATTAACCCCTATATATATTGGGAGTGGAACGAGGAAGTAGCTAGAGCTCAAAATTCTTGGGGCACAATTAAGGACGGTTGCTTAGATCATACACGTCCTGGTCGAATAATTGGCGTTCTAATTAATTTGATCACATGATCAGTTGTTGTACGAATATTCAGGAATTAGTTCTAATTTGTTCACCCAATGTACGTAGTCATGACATATGAACATGGATTCAATAATAGCCATCATTTTTTCCCCTCCTCCATTGGACCAATGAATAGTAACCACAAAATCAAACAATTAGTATGTATGTATGTATGTATGTATATATATATATATATATATATATATATATATATATATATATATATATATTGCAAAAGTGCAAATAAATACACTTATGTTCTTTCTTTCTTATTCATCGATCCATATTATTTATTTATTTTATACTTGAAAGAAGAAATTAAAATCTGATCTCTACATGATCGCACATGCATGAACATTGTCAAAAAACCTAACCCTAACCCTAACCCTAACCCTAACCCCATGTCAAAAAACCTAACCCTAACCCTAACCCTAACCCCATGTCAAAAAACCTAACCCTAACCCTAGGTCCAGATCAGTGTCTGTGTCAGTGTGTGTGTGTGCCGTGTCTGTGTCTGTGTCAGTGTCAGTGTGTGTGTCGTGTTTGTGTCAATGTCACATGTGTCCTGTGAGAGAGAGAGAGAGAGAGAGAGAGAGTATACCTTGCCGGAGTAGTCGCGGTCGACGGAGCTAGGGAGGGGGGGGGGAATATGTTTTCGAATCGAAATTTCAACTGACGGGGAAAAATGAAACCGACCCCTAATTAACCAAATTTTAGCGACGTTTAGCGACGTCCAATAAAAAATGTCGCTAAATTAAATATTTGCGACGTAAAGGACGTCGCTAAACACGTTGCTAAATATTTTGAGTTTAAATGTCGCTATATACGTCGCTAAACGTCGCTAAATTAGACATATTAGCGACGTTTAGCGACCTTAATTGAACTTATAGCGACTTATCTTTTAAAATCGTATTAAAAGTCGCTAAACGTCGCTAAATGTCGCCATTTAGCGACGTCTAGCGACGTGTTTATAATGAGTCGCTAATTTATATATTATTAGCGACATTTCTTTTGACGTCGCTAAAATACGTCGCTAATCCCGCTTTTTCTAGTAGTGGACAAAATCGTGTGTCGTGGGCCCCACAGGCTCCCACCGACGAGCGATTTTGAGAACGGATAATCGGAATCCAATTCTGGAAGTTCCGTTGGGTTCGTATCATCGTTCCTGACCTGTTGACATTAAGTTGGACTGATTTGGAGACCTTTGACCCTGGCACATTTTTCGGTGCAAAGTGGCCCACATTTGGACCCCGTCTTGACCCGAAAATGACGTTTTTGCCCTTGTCTCCAAATTGGACTCAAGGACAGGCGTTTCTAGCTGATTAATATTTTATGAATCTGATAGTGATATTATTTCAGCAACCAGAGTACTGCTTGCAAGTCCTGCTACTGACAGAGCTACAATTGGAGCTGGGAACTCAGGCAAGTGTACATTGCCAATTTGCAGTCTTTGTTACATATTCCTTGGCTTATATATATTTTTTGCATGCTTGACCTAGGACCGTGTGACTTACTTAGCGTTCGATTATAGTCGGGTGCCAACACCGTACGCGGGTTGTGTAAAGTCAAATAGAAATGGATACCGAAACCCTTTGTATTCTCGTACTTGCATTATCAAGTACGTATACCCAGGACACTTGACACTATACATGTTGACAGAATCTTCCTGAGATATTCAAGGTGATTCTGTGTAGGATACAGGATGGACATAGACATTATATTCTTAGATTATGACTTGTTGCATTAGCTCTGATCTCACGTGACATGGACATAAGACATTATGAACATGAGACGTGCGATTACATTGGGTGGGGAGAGACACACAGGCTACAGGCTGATATATATATAAAACTCCTATTATTGCGGTGCTCAAGACTCTAAGCCGAGCTTGGCCCACTACTAGTTATTTACTGCTACCGGCTCCCCGACACAGAGCTTGTAGCAGTCTCAGCCTGAGTACTAGTGATGCTCTCAGTTGCATTTTCACATAGATGGTTATGTAGTTACCCTGCTTATTTCATTTACTATTCCACTACATTATTTTGGCTGGTATTATTTGTACCTTGCTATGTCCTCTGAGGACTTGGAATGGATTATGTCCCCAGGTTTAGCAGAGGAGATCCACTCTGAGGTTTACAGGACAGGTGCTTTAGCAGGAGCAGAAGCAGGTTCAGGAGCAGGCATTGGAGAAGAACCAGGAACCAAGGATTAGGTGATTGCCATGAATTTCTCTGAGTATATGTTCTTCCATACTCAGTCAGTGATGTTCATTTACTTTCTTGTTTAAAGAACAATTATATCAGACTTGATTATCAGGTTGTTCCCCGAATACTCTATTTGTGATTTGATGTTGATGACTTATTTCCTTTTGTTGATTTGCTTTATTCTTCTGTGGATGAGATTAGTTTTAACATATTGTTTTAGTAGACCCGGACTGTTGTAATACAGCTTAAGCATGCCCCGATGGATCCATTAAATTGGGTTTGTCCATCGGTGTGTGCTGCTGGCCATTCCATGTGTCTAGTCCCTCGTTATTTTGGGACTGGGGCGTGATAGAAAAAAAAGACCAAAATTAAAATTTGGAGGTCCAAATATCGTTTTTTGCGATTCTGAAAATTTTCGGAGTCCGTAAACCGGAGAACCGATTTATCACGTAGTACTTTTCGATACGGTCATTTTGGCACAAACTAGAGCTTGTTTCGATCTCTCAGTCAAAAGTTATGATACTTTAAAGTTTTAAATTTTAAATTTTAAATTTTTGCCTTAACATGTGCGTCTTGTTTCGAATAAATTTTTTTTCTACACGATTTTTGTTACTTTCGTCGAAAACATACAAATCGACTTATTATTTAACGAAAAACGATTTCAAAACAAGTAATTATGGCCGCTCGAAGTTTGCTCGACGGCAGACGTAATATTCTTACGGCAAATTTTTATTATTATTTTTTTAACGTCTGTTAATGACGAAAAAATTAACGATAAAAATATAATATCTATAAATATAAACGTCCAGTTGATATTTTTTTCGTAATTTTTTAAACTTTTATGCTTTAGATGGAATTTATACAAATTTTGATACTTTGGAAACAAATTTCCAAAAATAATATTTCTAAATTTTTCTTTCCAATTAATTTATTTTAATTTTATTTCGTTAAAATAAATTTTCTTAAATCTAATTACAAAAGAAAACTAAATAAATAAAACAAAAACATAACTAATTAAAACAAACCAATCAAACAAACCCATCCAACCAAACAAACCGAACCGAACCAATCAAGTGGGCCCCCACACCCAATTTTCGCCAACTGTGTTGGCTGAAATTGGTGCCAATTTCAGCCAACAGTGTTGGTAGAAATTAACTTGTGGGCCCCACTTTTATTTTTTTTCTGGCTACGTGTACAACAGTTGTGTTTTCCGCCAACACTGTTGGCGGACTCTGTCTTTTTTTTTAAATTTTACAAACTTGTTTCGTTTGCATGAATTTAATATAAATTTATTTCGCTACAGTAAATTTTCTGTCAAAAAAATTTCAATATTAATTTTAATTTTAATTTTAATATTAATTTTAATATTAATATTAATTTTAATATTAATTTTAATTTATAATTTGTCATTATCAGCTGCCACATTAATCCCTATGTCATCTATCACATAAGGAGAATGGTTTGGAGGAATACTTTGGATGTACGAATAGCATTATTCTAATGAAAACTCGAAAGTTCACAAAAATGACTGTATAACTTGTGAAAATACGAGGACACAGACAAGGACACAAAATCAGGGCTTGGGGTTACTAATCATCGATTTAAGAATAATGTTATTTGTACCTCCAAAGTATTCTCCAAACCATCCCACCTTATGTGGCATATGACACGGCGATTAATGTGACAGTTGACATGACAGATTATAAAAAATTAACATTAAAATTAAAATTAACATTAATATTAATATTAACATTGAAAATTATTTGGTGATTAATTGTTTGGGTTAAAATTTTCCATGTCAGTTATCACATAGTGCTTTTTAGCATTCCACGTCAGCCACCGCATAAGAAGTACTAGTTTGAAGGTACGAATAGCATTACTCTTAATTTAATTATCCCTCCAATTGTTACTGATACTGAAACTGCTACTGATACTGATACTCAGAGGTGAGGTTGATGAAGTAGCTGCTCCTGGAGGAGGCTGAGAACGTCCCGAAAAGTGACGATACCGACGAGTCGGTAGTCTTCTTCCCGGACCACCCACGCGTAGCTGACCCTGTGCGCGAGCGCCTGCACCATCACCGCCACCAGCGAGCTCTCCGGGTGGCACACGATGGCCTCCTCCGCCCTCCTCCCCATCCTCGCGGAGTAGCTCCCCGGCGACCTCCTCCTCCTCCTCGGCCTCCTCGTCCTCATCTTGTGCTCCTCCTCGCATACTTCATTAGTATCAGTAGTATCCATCTCCAGCAGTTGGATCATGGCCTCCATCCCGTTCTCCCTCAGCCTCGACTTGACCGCCGACACGACCGACTCCGCCAGCGCGCCCCCGCTGCAGCAGTCGACGTACGCCATCAGCTCCGCGGCGGAGAGCGACGCGGCGGCGGCGGCGACGGTCTCGTCGCAGGCCGAGAGGGTGGAGGGGGAGAGCTCGCCGACGAGGACGCCGTCGTCGGCGATCACCGCGACGGAGGTGTGGTCCGCGAGGGCGGAGCGGACGAGGGGCAGGGCGGAGAGCGCCGGCTCGTGGCGGCGGACGGAGAGGACGGCGGGGCGGACGAGGCCGAGTGAGGTCACGGAGAGCGAGGCGAGCGGGGAGAAGAGGGAGATGGAGCCGAAGAAGAAGCGGACCAGGTCCTCTTGCGTCACCCAGCAGCACGCCAGCTCACTACTGCTCTTCTTGTAATTCTTGGATGATGGCGAGCTGCAGATGGGGACGAGTAGGCCGTCAGCCTCCCCGTCAAGAATCACATCTACTGCTTCCCATATACTGCAAAGTTACGCAAATAATCATATAAACAAAATTGGAATTATCATGTAATTTGGGAATTTTTTATGTATAACTTAATTTTGACGTCTGATAATTATTATTTCCAAAGAAATTTATTTTATCTTTTTTCATGAAAAATAACATCTTGCGCCAGTTTTATTTTTCACTCTCTCATTTTAGAAGAAAATATATAAAAAAATGATAGTTTTTTAAAAAATAATTTCGTAAAAAATATAGGCTATCAACGCTACAATCGGTGAAAAAATTTGTAATGGAAATATTATCCCGAAAAAAAAAAGTTTTCTAGGAAAAAAATTTCAATAAAAAAAATTTGAAAAACTTAATTTGGATATTTGACTGTTATTATTTTTTTCTGAGTTGGGTCAATTTTATTTTCCATCACTTTTTAAGAAAAAATAATAATAATAGTCTTTTGAAAATTAATTCTATAAAAAATATATACTATCAAATCACTGTACACTGGAGATTAAATTGCATTAGAAATATTTTTCATTAGAAAAATGCCCAATCCAGCAAAGTCCTAGTTCGACCCACATTAGTTTTCGGAAATGTCCTACTGTGTTTTGGAGTGTCTGTTCGTATTGTTTCGTAACACGATACGGACAGAGAGTCAAACTATACCTGGAATCAGGTTCGATTCTATGGACGGTAGCTGTTTCCTTCTGCCTGGAGACGAGGATGGAGACGGGTTCTCTGAGCGCCGCCGCGGGCGAAGCGATGTTATCTTTCGCGCACAGGAAGCAGAGTATGTCCACCATGCAGATCTTCTTCCCGGTCCTCTTCGTCTTGATCTTGTTGTCCAGCACCACCAGCACGCTGACGTCCTCGCACGACTTCAGCGCGTGGAGGGCTTGGCCGACGGTCGCGGTGGCGGGGATGGATCTCACGGCCGGCTTGCCGATGCAGAGGTCAGACACCTCTTGAGAAAGCAAGCAAACTGCCATACAATACAAAAAGCTAAGCTTGAAGTTAGTGAAGAGGACGAGAAGAAGAAGAAGGGAGGAATGGGAGAATTGGTAATAGAGAGAGAGAGAGGAATGGAAGTATATATATAGAGAGAGTGAAGCATCTGTATCAACCAATGCGACGACAATGATAAGTATGCAAGTGATTTGGACCGGAAGTTGAGCGCACATAGATAGAGAAATTACTTAGCAATAATGACTTTCCACGTCACAGTAGTGAATTTTTAGTTTATCCAATCAGAAATAGATCTATATAGAGGTGAATGGAGACAGTTGCTTCGGAATAAAATGTTCATATTCGTTTAAATTTTTTTTATCGAAAAATTTCAGACAGAATAAAATAGTTTCATATATTTATAATAAAAATATTAAATTTTTAAAAATTACTATGGAAGCATCAAAACGTCCTTTGTAAGGACGTTTTATGTTTTTCTGTTAACGGAGTTAACGGAGAAAAAAAAAATTATATATAGATAAAACGTCCTTTGTAAGGTCGTTTTCTATTTTTTAATTAATTTTTTAAACCTCTCTCCTCTCTCCTCTCTCCTCTCTCTCGCTGAAAAAAAAAATATTAAAATAAGAGAAAACGTCCTTTGTAAGGACGTTTTACAATTTATTTTTATTTTTTAAACCTCTCTCCTCTCTCCTCTCTCTCACTCTCTCCGAAAATAATAATAATAATATAATAAGAAAAACGCTCCTAGGAAGGACGTTTTCCTTATTATATATTTTTTTTTCACGGAGACCTCTCTCCCCTCTCCCCTCTCCTCTCCCTGTTCCCGCTCGTCCCCCTCTTCTCTCCTCTCCTCTCCTCTCTCTCTCTCTCTCTCTCTCTCTCCTCTCTTCTCTCTTGTCTTGTTCTCTCCCTTCTTCTCTCTCTCTCTCTTGTCCTGTTCCCACTCCTCTCTCTTGTCCTGTTCCCACTCCCACCCGTGACTCTCCTTCTCTCTCTCTCTTCTATTTTTCACCCGTGACTCTCTTCTCTCCCTCTCTCTTGTCTTATTCCCACCCGTGACTCTCCTTCTCTCCCTCTCTCTCTCTCTCTCTATTGTCCTGTTTCCATCCGCGACTCTCCTTAACTGTGAATCCGTGAACAATTTTGTCTTATAATGCATTGGAATGACTATAAGAATGATAAATTCTTCACAGAAGGAGAGAAGAAAGAAAAAATTTCTGATAGTTTCTCCAGTTAGAGCACTCAAAATACAGATGGCTTCTCAAAATGACGGACGCATACCCGGTGGACTTACAACTCCGGCCATTGAACGTGAATGAGAGTCTCACATTTCTAGTCTGGTTTTCGCAGGACCGGTAATGTAACCCCTAGATAATTAATATTATTGTTGTTAAGCGTATTATATTGTACTAACGATATATATATATATATATATATATATATATATATATATATATATATATATATATATATATATATATATATAGCGTTATGATTATCCAGATGTAAAATTAAGAGAGCATGGTGAGTGGCGGACATCATGGGAGTTGACTGAAGACCAAAATATCTTGGTGGAGGCTTTTGGTTTTCACTTTGTTGACGCTATACGAATGAAGCGTCACGTTAGAGACCTGATATTAAGTATCGTTGAGCGATGGTGGCCAACATGCAACACATTTCAGTTACCCTTCGGGGAGATGACGATCACATTAACGGATGTGGCACAGATTCTAGGATTATCTATCGAAGGTAATCCTATATATTTTGACGAAAAATTAGAAGCAAAATAGCTCATTAGAGAATACCTCGGTGTGGAGCCCCCCTATGACATGGGACAAACCAGCACTGTCAAACTCACTTGGCTCCGGTCTACTTTCAAGCATGTTGATCATATCGGCTCTACAACAGTTCCTGTCGATAATTCGTGGGTAATTATTTACATGTATTAATTATTGTTAATATTTATTTAATATAAATGGTATGAATATTCAATTATATTTTCAGGTGATATGTTGCACTAGAGCTTACTTGCTGTATCTATGCGGTGCTTTTTTATTCCCCGACGCTACGAAAAATATGGTCAACGTGCGATTGCTTCCATTTTTGGCGGACATCCATTACTACACAAAACACGCATGGAGTGAAGAAGTGTTAGCAAATTTATACCGCTCTATGATGTCTTTTGTGAGTAAGGTATCACAGGGTAGAACAACCAAAAATATAAGTGGATGTCTAACACTTATACAGGTATGAATAAAAATGAATAATATATGTTATATTTATTTGGATCTTATTTGTGTTCTTCTTTGTAGTTCTATTGTTACGATCACTTCGAGATTGGTAGATCAGTTAGTATATATAGCGCTGAACAAACAGTATGGCCAGCATGCATTCGCTGGATTACTGAAAATACAGATTATGTGCATTGTATGACCAAAGTTGTATCTCTTTACCGGCATCGATTTGACACATTAACCACCTATGAGGTTAGTATATAATTATTAAATTAAAATTTTAAAATATATTGTTGTGGCTACCATTTATTACTTGTTGAATGTCAAATAGGTTGTTTGGCAACCTCTAAGTGTGGCATAAGAAGTGAGAGATGATGAACGTGTCCGCAGTCTCCATAGGTATTATATCATGTACAACGGATCTATCATGTTTCATCCAGCGGATCGTGTTATGCGACAGTTCGGACTAAAACAGATGATACCCCTGGAGCCTTTGGCTTCTAGCAGTACAAAATCAAAATGGAAGAGCGGGTTCGAACGTATATGATTGGTTGGCATTCTAGATTTATCACGCATGGCATGGAACACATGTCTGAATTGATGACATCGGCGACAGATTGTAAGTTAAGGAATATTTCAAATAAATAATATGGTATTATATCTTACATATAATTTTGTGTTTACATTTTACAGTGGAGGGTACTGCCGATTTTCTACGTTGGTATGGATGCCCGCTAGTGCAAAATAGGAGGTATCAATTTGAAGAAGCTCGGTTCCTGTCACGCCCCAGTCCCAAAATGACGAGGGACTGAGCACGTGAGCAATGGCCAGCAGCACGCACCGATGGACAACCCAATTTAATGGATCCATCAGGGCATGCTTAAGCTGTAGTCTAGCAATACTAAGTTACAGTCTCAGGTATTTCTAATCTCATCCACAGATAACACAGATTAATTGCCAGGAAATAAATGCAATGGAATTAAATTAGCAATAGCAAATAAGGTTATCTCGGGGAAACAATTCCGAGAACTTAGTTTATTACATTTAAGGAAAATAAACAGGAAATAAAATACTGAACTGGAAATACTGTGGAGCTGAAGCAGGTGCTCAAGAGAAGTCTTCGGCCACTACTTCGTCCTCTGTTCCTGGTTCTGTTCCGAGGAGTGCTCCGGTACCGTACACTTCTGGGTAGTTCTCTTCAGCGGTACCTGGGGACATCATCCATTCCAGGTCCTCAGGGGACATAGCAAGGTACAGAAATATCTCAAGCCATAATGAATATCAGTGCAGCAATGAAATAAACAGCAGGGTAACTATGTAAACCAGCTAAGTGATATGCAAGTGAGAGTTCTAGTCATACTCAGGCTGAGACTACTACAGGATCAGTGTTGGAGAAACCATAGCAGTATTTCTCGAGAGGGCCAGTACTTGTGCCAGAGCTCTGTATCAGAGACTAAGACACCTCCAGATAACCATGTTTTCATTATATTAGTTTCAGCCTTGATATGATAATCCTCTCCCCACCCCATGTAATCTCACGTCACAGTTCCAGAATATCAGGTACAAGTCACGCAAGATATAACTAATGCAATTAGTCAGGATAGAATCTACGCATGTAAACTGTAAATGTCTTGAAATGTAACCTATACGGAATCACCAGGTATATCTCAGGCAATTCCGTTCCATGATAGTGTCAGGTGTCCTGGGTTGAGCAGTTAAACAAGTTTTCATAAAAAGCTACCAGAAAATCAAGTAAAATACTATAACCAGAAATATCTGAGAATTGGCAAGCTTTACTTGCCCACTGATGTACAACCAAGTTCAGGAAATATGTAGCAAGCTGCAAGTTTTGGCGAGGTACACTTGCCTGTGGTTCTGGCTATGTTTACGGCTCTGACTTCGGCGGGAATTGCAGGCGGTACTCCGGTTGCTGAAACAAACATCACCATCAGATCCAGAAAATATCAATCAGCTAGAAACGCCTGTCCTTGAGTCCAATTTGGAGACAAGGGCAAAAACGGCAGTTTCGGGCCAAAACGGGGTCCACCGGTGGGCCCGCTTTGCACCGAAAAATGTGTTAGGGTCAAAGGTCTCCAAATTCACCAAACTCAGTGTCAACAGGTCAGGAACGCTGATACGAACCCAACGGAACTTCCAGAATTGGATTCCGATGAGCCGAACACAAAATCGCCCGTCGAGCGGGGCCTGTGGGGCCCACGACACGCGATTTCGTCAACGTTCTCAGAATCGAACCAAACTTGACCCACAGGACCAGCGTATCGCTACGAGTCCGATGGCGCAAGTTTCGTCTCGATCCGACGTGTGTACACAAAGTTAGGTCGAATTGCAGAAAAGGCGGATACGGGGCGATGTCCGCGGATACGCGTTGATTCCGGGGTGCACGCACACCCGAATCAGCTTCCGCGAAAACCCACACGTCCGTATCGACGAGGCGCACGTATCTGTGAAGACCGCGCGCGACCAAGTCGTCCCGTTTGGCGGGGCGTACTCAGTTCCGGGGTGAAACAGGGTCTGGGTTTTTCCTGTTTTTGGATCGCGGTGTGCGATCACCACAGGACGCGATGCCCCGAACAGTTCGTCCGGACACCGAGAGGGTCATATAGGCTTCGCAACGCAATTTGCAGAATCGAAAACGGAGCTACGAATCAAAAGTTACACGCACCTGAAGGGGACCCGAAAAACCGAGGTTCGAGTTGTGTCCGACACGTGTCCGACACAAAATCGAAAACTAGGGTTAGGGTTTGGGTGTTCTGGCCGGCGGCAGGGCGGCCGAGGGCGGCCGGGCTGCGGCGGGGGAGGGCCGGGGCTCTGCGGCGAGGACGGCGCCGGCGCTCGGGCGGAGGCGGCGGCACGGGGGCGGCCGGAGGCGGGCTTTGCGACTACTGCTTCTGCTGGCTGTGGCTGCGGTGGCCGCCGGAGGCGCGAGGCGGGAGACGGCGAGGCGGGGGCTGGCTGCGGCGGGGCAGCGCGGTGAGGTGGTCGACGGCGGCGGCGACGAGGTGGGGGCTAGGGCGGAGCACGGTGGTGGTCGGGGCCGAGAGGGGGAACGGGGGGGGTTCTTATAGGTGGAGCGGCTGGGGGTCAGGGGTGGACGTGGGCCGCGGACGGGGCGGAGGAGGGGGACGTCGTGGGGTGAGGTGGCGGCCGGAGCGGGCGGAGCCGGCGGCGGAGGCGGCGTGAAACTCGGGGAAGGGGAGAGGGGGTCAGCAGGGTACGGGCGGGTGCGGGTAGCGGGTCGGGCGGCGGATCCGACCCGACCCGCAGGGCGGAGTCTGGGCCGGGTTGGGCTGGGCCGGCCCAACGGGCCGCGGGCCGGTCTAAATAAAAAAAAATAATAATAATATATAAAAACCAGTAATTAATTAAATTAATTAATTAAATAATAAAATACTATTTAGGCATTTAAAAATAGGTCCGGGGTCCGATAAATTCCAGAAAAATTGCCCTAAGTCCAGTTTTTCATTTTACATCCAAAAATATTATTATCATAATATTTTAATATTGTTTAATATCAATTAAAAAATTATTGAATAATTAAAACCCTGTTTTTAAATTACAGAAAAATCCCAGAAAATTTCAGAAAATTCTGAAAAATCCAGTTTTGAAAAATTTGAAAAATCAGGGGGTTTACAATCTACCCCCTTAAGAGGATTGCGTCCTCGCAATCAAAGAATAACCGGTCAACAGAGATGACGCGGTCGCAAGCATCGTTTGAAAATACATCACAAGATGCTTCAGGGAAATACCGTTTCCCTAAAATTTGAAAGTTTACACTTTCCAGGATAATTTAGTTAAAACCATATCTTTTATGAAAGCCAGGTTGTTATTAACAAGTTGCAATTTACTAGGTTGGGGCTGAGGTCACGAACCAAGAGGCACGAACTACACAAGACTAAAAACGGATAACTACGAATCACTTACTCGCATCGGCTTCCTGCACAGCAATCGCGTAAGCTTGCTCTCGTCCTTGAGGTAGATTCCTCGGTTGCTGCTGAGCTGGCTGGTAGGGTGCTGCTCGAGGCGCTGGCGGAGTTTGCTGGTTCGCCCTTGGTGCTTCTTCTCCATGTTGAGTGCAATCCCTTACTGAATGCTGACGGGATCCGCATGCCAAACACAATCCTAGTCTGCGTCGGCATTCCTTGGCGATATGGCCTGCTTTGCCACAGTAGTGACAAGTAAGGAGGACTACCGTTTGTGGTGTAGGTGCCTTCTGCTGTTGGTGCGGTCTCTTTGCAGATTCTTCTTGTGGTGTTCTGGAGGTTGATGATGGGGAAGACCTCTTCAGTCTGGCCTCTCTCTTGGTGACGCGCTCCACGCGTCGAGCCGCAGCAAGAACGTCCGAGTATGATGTTGGTGCGACGGACCCAATCAGTTTCTGCAGCTCAATGTTCAGTCCGTCTAAGAATTTCTCGGCCTTCTCTTCCTCAGTCGGGATCAGGGTGGGGGCGAAGCGACTCAGACGGATGAATTCTGCGTTGTACTCTTCCACCGTCATGGAGTCCTGAGTGAGGCGGTTGAATTTGTCCCGCAGTTCTGATCGAGCGATGGCAGGAATGTACATCTCTTGGAAGAGTCTGGAGAACTCCTCCCAAGTGACTCGGTCTGGTCCGAGTCGCGTCTCCTCGGATAGCCACCAGTGATGGACATTGTCCGTCAATTGCATTCGGACGACGGTCATCCAGCGTTCTCGGGGAAGCTCAGCTGCTTCAAGTTGATGCCGTATGTTGGTGAGCCACTCGTGCACTTCTGTGGGCTCCTCTTTTCCAGAAAAAGTGCGGGGCTTCAGTTGGCGGAAGTCAGTGATTGAGCCTGTAGTTGGCCGTCGAGCTGGTAGGTTGGCCTGCCCCAGTGCAGTTACGATGCTGTCCCTCAAGAAGTTAGCTTCGCGACGCTGAGCCTCGTGTTGGACTTGCTGCTGAGCTTGCATCATCGCGTAGATCATCTGAAATATTTGCTGCCCGTCGATCGGCTGTCCTGGTGGGAACACGGGCATTGGTGGGACGAACTGCGGCGGAGGCGGGATGTCATCGCACCGGAATCGGGAGGTAGGTTGACCTGTCGGCTGGCTCTGTTGAGTTGTGGGAAATCCTCCGACTGGTGTCACTTCGTCGTCGTAGGTGACACCTGTAGCTGGTGGTGTTCTGACGGGAGTCTCGTTGCATTCTTGTGGGTCCATTTCCCTGTATCCAAAATACCCAATAAGAGGCGCACAGGAATCAAGGCAAGATGCAAGTTCAAATTAGTTTGAATACGATACAGATATCAAGAACGATTCAAGCAAGTGGATGAGATCCTAAAACTTAACCTATTCTTATTGCAGGCCTGTTCGGTCCCTAAGTTGGAACCGAACACTTTAGTCGTTGACCTGCATGGGCCACCACAAAAACCATGTCACGCCCCAGTCCCAAAATGACGAGGGACTGAGCACGTGAGCAATGGCCAGCAGCACGCACCGATGGACAACCCAATTTAATGGATCCATCAGGGCATGCTTAAGCTGTAGTCTAGCAATACTAAGTTACAGTCTCAGGTATTTCTAATCTCATCCACAGATAACACAGATTAATTGCCAGGAAATAAATGCAATGGAATTAAATTAGCAATAGCAAATAAGGTTATCTCGGGGAAACAATTCCGAGAACTTAGTTTATTACATTTAAGGAAAATAAACAGGAAATAAAATACTGAACTGGAAATACTGTGGAGCTGAAGCAGGTGCTCAAGAGAAGTCTTCGGCCACTACTTCGTCCTCTGTTCCTGGTTCTGTTCCGAGGAGTGCTCCGGTACCGTACACTTCTGGGTAGTTCTCTTCAGCGGTACCTGGGGACATCATCCATTCCAGGTCCTCAGGGGACATAGCAAGGTACAGAAATATCTCAAGCCATAATGAATATCAGTGCAGCAATGAAATAAACAGCAGGGTAACTATGTAAACCAGCTAAGTGATATGCAAGTGAGAGTTCTAGTCATACTCAGGCTGAGACTACTACAGGATCAGTGTTGGAGAAACCATAGCAGTATTTCTCGAGAGGGCCAGTACTTGTGCCAGAGCTCTGTATCAGAGACTAAGACACCTCCAGATAACCATGTTTTCATTATATTAGTTTCAGCCTTGATATGATAATCCTCTCCCCACCCCATGTAATCTCACGTCACAGTTCCAGAATATCAGGTACAAGTCACGCAAGATATAACTAATGCAATTAGTCAGGATAGAATCTACGCATGTAAACTGTAAATGTCTTGAAATGTAACCTATACGGAATCACCAGGTATATCTCAGGCAATTCCGTTCCATGATAGTGTCAGGTGTCCTGGGTTGAGCAGTTAAACAAGTTTTCATAAAAAGCTACCAGAAAATCAAGTAAAATACTATAACCAGAAATATCTGAGAATTGGCAAGCTTTACTTGCCCACTGATGAACAACCAAGTTCAGGAAATATGTAGCAAGCTGCAAGTTTTGGCGAGGTACACTTGCCTGTGGTTCTGGCTATGTTTACGGCTCTGACTTCGGCGGGAATTGCAGGCGGTACTCCGGTTGCTGAAACAAACATCACCATCAGATCCAGAAAATATCAATCAGCTAGAAACGCCTATCCTTGAGTCCAATTTGGAGACAAGGGCAAAAACGGCAGTTTCGGGCCAAAACGGGGTCCACCGGTGGGCCCGCTTTGCACCGAAAAACGTTTCAGGGTCAAAGGTCTCCAAATTCACCAAACTCAGTGTCAACAGGTCAGGAACGCTGATACGAACCCAACGGAACTTCCAGAATTGGATTCCGATGAGCCGAACACAAAATCGCCCGTCGAGCGGGGCCTGTGGGGCCCACGACACGCGATTTCGTCAACGTTCTCAGAATCGAACCAAACTTGACCCACAGGACCAGCGTATTGCTACGAGTCCGATGGCATAAGTTTCGTCTCGATCCGACGTGTGTACACAAAGTTAGGTCGAATTGCAGAAAAGGCGAATACGGGGCGATGTCCGCGGATACGCGTTGATTTCGGGGCGCACGCACACCCGAATCAGCTTCCGCGAAAACCCACACGTCCGTATCGACGAGGCGCACGTATCTGTGAAGACCGCGCGCGACCAAGTCGTCCCGTTTGGCGGGGCGTACTCAGTTCCGGGGTGAAACAGGGTCTGGGTTTTTCCTGTTTTTGGATCGCGGTGTGCGATCACCACAGGACGCGATGCCCCAAACAGTTCATCCGGACACCGAGAGGGTCATATAGGCTTCGCAACGCAATTTGCAGAATCGAAAACGGAGCTACGAATCAAAAGTTACACGCACCTGAAGGGGACCCGAAAAACCGAGGTTCGAGTTATGTCCGACACGTGTCCGACACAAAATCGAAAACTAGGGTTAGGGTTTGGGTGTTCTGGCCGGCGGCAGGGCGGCCGAGGGCGGCCGGGCTGCGGCGGGGGAGGGCCGGGGCTCTGCGGCGAGGACGGCGCCGGCGCTCGGGCGGAGGCGGCGGCACGGGGGCGGCCGGAGGCGGGCTGTGCGACTACTGCTTCTGCTGGCTGTGGCTGCTGTGGCCGCCGGAGGCGCGAGGCGGGAGACGGCGAGGCGGGGGCTGGCTGCGGCGGGGCAGCGCGGTGAGGTGGTCGACGGCGGCGGCGACGAGGTGGGGGCTAGGGCGGAGCACGGTGGTGGTCGGGGCCGAGAGGGGGAACGGGGGGGGGGTTCTTATAGGTGGAGCGGCTGGGGGTCGGGGGTGGACGTGGGCCGCGGACGGGGCGGAGGAGGGGGACGTCGTGGGGTGAGGTGGCGGCCGGAGCGGGCGGAGCCGGCGGCGGAGGCGGCGTGAAACTCGGGGAAGGGGAGAGGGGGTCAGCAGGGTACGGGCGGGTGCGGGTAGCGGGTCGGGCGGCGGATCCGACCCGACCCGCAGGGCGGAGTCTGGGCCGGGTTGGGCTGGGCCGGCCCAACGGGCCGCGGGCCGGTCTAAATAAAAAAAAAAATAATAATATATAAAAACCAGTAATTAATTAAATTAATTAATTAAATAATAAAATACTATTTAGGCATTTAAAAATAGGTCCGGGGTCCGATAAATTCCAGAAAAATTGCCCTAAGTCCAGTTTTTCATTTTACATCCAAAAATATTATTTTCATAATATTTTAATATTATTTAATATCAATTAAAAAATTATTGAATAATTAAAACTCTGTTTTTAAATTACAGAAAAATCCCAGAAAATTCCAGAAAAATCTGAAAAATCCAGTTTTGAAAAATTTGAAAAATCAGGGGGTTTACAGTTCCAGCCACGAGCTTTAGATGATCTGAGCTTGCGTGATAGGAGAGCACGTGATGCTCTAGTGGTATGTGTTCTTATTTGCATAAACTATCATCTTTATATATGTTACTTTATATTGATTGAGTGTGGATTTAAATATTCAGGTAGAGACACTGGCTGATATAGCTGAGGATTCCGAAAGAGATCCAGAAGGAATTTTAGGGACGACTGTACAATATATGCGTGCACCACTGAGTCCCCGTTTTACTCCACTCGATATACCAGACAGTCATCCGGTAGGCTTAGTAAGATAGAGGCAGGCACGTCCTCATAGGACACGTGAACGAGGAGCTGGTTCGAGAAATACAGAGACACAAATTTTACAGGTTGGTGAGGGAACATCCCAAGCTTACAAGGGCACTTTGCAGCCTTACGCTGGCATGTCACAACCTTATGTTGGCATGCCACAACATTACGAGAGATATTCCCAGCCTTACGTTGGCATGTCACAACCTTAAGAAGGTAGGCCACAACATGACAATGACATATCCCAGAGTTACGATACCACATCCCAGAGCAACGATGCCACGCCACAAGGTGCTTCTCAACAATGGGATTATAATTATTACATGCAGGAGACTGGCACTTCATTGTTTGGCTCAGCCATCCTTGATCCAGACTCCCATTTATATTTGCCACCACCAGAGGGTACAGGAAAGGAGAGATAGGCTAGGTCTTAGGCGAGTTGATCGTAGAGATTATAGAAGGGATGACAGAGGGGGCTAGTAATTTTGTTGGTATCCATAAATAAATGTATGACAATATTTTGTTGGTCTTACAATTTCAGTAATATGATGTTTATTTTATTCGAAAGTTCAGCAACTTCATTTACAACATTATAACAACGTTAAATCAAAATCATAATTACTCAAAAAAGATACAATAATGATATTCACTGCCTCGGTTGGTTTCTACAACTCCTTTTGTTGTGTCCCAGTGATGAGAACATAAAATATCATATTTTTATTCCTTAATGTATACTCCTTTATGCTCATTTAATGTCTAAAGATACTCATTATTTTTATATTTTGATCTAGGATACAATTGGAGTCACTAAAAGCAAAATGGAGCTAATTATCAATTTTGGACAGTTCTGACACCTTGTAGAAAAATGGTCATAACTTGCTCATTCGAAGTCCAATTGAGCTGATCCAAATTGATTCGGAAAGCTAAGTGATAGAGGCACAATTTTGCTGTTTTGATTTTCCCGAGATTCTGGCTACATCATGGACCAAATCACGCTTGAAGTTGAGACAACTATGCTGTGCACAAAAAGTGGAGTTGATATAACCATTTCCCAACTTATTCAAAGATTTTATTTTATTGTTGGGTTGTTGTAACTCTTAGAGGATTTTTGGAAAGATATTGTGATCTTCAAACACTTATTTAGAGTGTATAAAAGGGGTAGAGATCAAGAGGAAAAAGGGGGAACAAGACACAACTCTTCTTCCTCTTCTCCAATATTCTTTTGAAGTTTTCTTCAACATGCGGAGCTAAAAGTCTTGTTGGTCGAAGGAAACGGAAGCCTCAGAATGAATAAAAACTTGTGAGATCTAATTTGTGTTTATATTTTTGATTTGTGCTTTGAGTATCGAATATTTTCTTATGCATATTTTTATGATTATCTTGTTTAATGACTAGGATGCATACTAGTTCATTATTCCTGAAAATCTAATACTAAATTAGATATCGAATCCGTAATTGTTCGATCCCTCTAATTTGTGAAGCAACCAAGATTTAATGAACTGCTTTGTTTTATTAGATCTTAGGAGGAAAACTTTTGACAAAATTAAATGCAACCGCTTGTGCTTGTGTTGTTTTGCTTCATCGATCTCATCGAGTTTAATACGCTACTAGATTAAACCTTTAGCGCTTGTCTGGGGTTGTTTAGTAGTTAAGGTTAATTAGATCGCTTGTTTTTAATTAATTGTGGCTGAAGGAGATAGGAAAATAATTCTAACGATGAATATTCAAAGTATGAATTAATATATACTTGCATCGATGATCAGTTTTAAGATTCCAATGGTGGATGTTGACTGAGACCAACATTTATTTCTTTGATTGTTTTAATACTTTAATTGTTTTTAGCTCTTCTTAATTTTATTTTGATAAAAAAACTCTCTCCCAATCTTATTTTACATAGCATAAAGATCAAACTAATTACTCTTCATGGGAACGATCCTTACTCTCACTACTACATATTATTTCAAGAGTAAAGGTTTTATTTTTGGGTGCCTACGACAGCACGCCAAATTTTGGCGCCGTTGCCGGGGAGTAATTTTAGTTGATTTTTGTGCTTTTTGTGATCTTTATTTCGTTCTTGTGATTAAATAATTTTTTGCCTATTAGTAAAAAAACAAAAAAAAAAAAAATTCGGTCACAGGAAATGGCGGCCAATTCTCAAATATTTGGCACTTGGCTAGATCTTCCATCTGGACATGCTGATGAGGTAAATGTTTCTTCCTTAGAACAACAAATTTCTTGTTTAACTTCTCTTGTTCGTCAGATGGTTGTAGGTAACAGGAAAACAACAAAGGCTTGTAGGATTTGTCTAGTATCAGGACATCCAACCGATATGTGTCCAACACTCCAAGAGGAGTCCAATGAACAAGTGAATACGGAATATGGTTTTCCTGGACTACCAGAAATGAAGTATGATTCCTATTCAGACACGTACAACATAGGATGGAGAGATCATTCCAATCTCACCTATGGGAGTCCAGAATTAAATCAACCAGCAACTCAAAATTGCCCAAGTTACCAGCAATACAAGCAGCAATACCTACAACCAAGCCAAACTTCTAATTCTGGTATGTCTTTAGAAGATATTGTTAAGTCTATTGCCATTAAAAATTTACAATTTCAACAGGAGACGAGGGCTAGTATCGAAAGTTTGAACAATCAAATGAGTCAAATGACAACTGCAATTAATAAGCTAGAGGCACAAAGCTTGGAGAACTTACCATCTGAAACGATAGTAAATCCAAAAGAAACTGTAAGTTCAATCATTTTGAGAAGTTGTAAAGAAGTTGAAATTCCAGAAAAAGAAGCATGTGCATCGTCAAAAGAAGAAGAAGAGAAAAATATCGTTGCAGACACGAACATTCCTAACGACGATGTAGTACCTAATGGAAAAGAAGTTTTTAAACTTGATGGAAAAGATGGAGTAAAAGTTGCCATCAGAGAGAATTTTGAGAAAGAATATGAGTTAACTTTGAGTACTCACTTACATAAAACAGTTGCAGTGTTGAACGATCTTCCAAAATGACAACAGTCAGGTAACATTCCATATATTTTGTTACCAATTAATGACAAAAGACCTTTACCTTCTGTTTTGCAGGTATGCATTCTAGACTTGAAACTCCTGCCTAGTTATATCAAGTGTGCATAGAGTCGAGCCAACGACAATATTAAACAAAGGCGCTGCTTGGGAGGCAACCCAAGGGAAGTTTACTTTTATTCTCGTATTTTATTTTATTTTGTTATTTTGTCTTTTCTTTGCATTTAATCATACATTGGGGACAATGTCTGTTTTAAGTGTGGGGGAAAGATTTAATTATTTTTTTTAAGCAGTTTGAGTTTGTGTTTTTCTCAAAAAAAAAAAAAAAATAATAATAATAATAATTGAGATTTTTTTTAATAAAAGGATTTTGTTTTTGTGGTTTTTAATGATTTTTGGTTGTGTATGTCATGAGTAAGATTAAACTAAATTTGAAAAATTCATAACATGATTGAATAAATAAATTTTTTCAACTTAGAATTGATTAGTCTAGTTATTTTTTTTATTAAAAATGGTAGTATCTAAATTGGTAGACAAAAGCCAGTGAGGATTTGAGCCTTTAGACTGACACATCAGTCTCATTATTCTTTCATGAGAGATATTCTTCCACTGATTTGTTTCTCTAGAACTTGCTTTGATTCTCTTCGAGGTCACATTGACACATGCGTGCATGAACATGATTAAGGCCATCTTTGTTATGCGTTACATAAGCCAAATAGCCCACCTTGTAATTAATTTTCTTTTTGTTGAACCCCTTTGAGCTTTATTGCCTTTTTCTTGGTATACCCACATTACAAGCTTTCAACCAATAATATTTATACCTTTACCCAAGTCGCAAAGCTAGTGGAGCATTGTTGATCATTATGATATGTATGGGTGTACGAAAAAATAATTGTGGGGGTATCTAAATTTGTGGTTTGGTTATAACCAACAAAATGGAACATATTTTTATCCTCAAATTTCCTAAGTTCCATTATTGTTAAAAAAATAAAAAGTAAAAAAAAAAAAAAAAGAAAGAAAGAAAAAAGAAAAGAAAAGAAATGGAGTGATTGATTTTGCATTGTTTAAATGCTTTAAAAGCCAAATTGAAGACGCTGCAAAATGGAGTGATTGATTTTACATGTTTTATATTGAGATTGAGTTGATTCATTTTTGCTCCACTAGTTTTGATGGCTTTTGAGCTACATTCCTAAATATATCCCACCTTAATCCTAAGCCATGTTACAACCCATGAAAAGTTCTTATGATTTATGTTATGCATGTGATCCCAGTGGTGGAGAATGAGAAAATATACAAGCTTATGGTAGAGCATTTCTTTTGGAATGAATTCGAGAGAAATATATACCTTCAAACACATGAGAGTTTAGTGTTTATTCCCGTGAGGGTCTACCTATTTAGTTTACTCCATTTTTCAAGTAAAAATACCTACTAAGTAATTAGAAGTTGTTTAAGAATATATGTTCATGATATGTTATGAGTTTTGAAGAACTTGGTTATTATTTATTTATGACATTGCAACCTTGATTTCTTTTTGGAAAAATAAATTAGAGTTTTGCCCGAGGACGAGCAAAGGTTAAGTGTGGGGGTATTTGATGAGAACATAAAATATCATATTTTTATTCCTTAATATATACTCCTTTATGCTCATTTAATGTCTAAAGATACTCATTATTTTTATATTTTGATCTAGGATACAATTGGAGTCACTAAAAGCAAAATGGAGCTAATTATCAATTCTGGACAGTTCTGACACCTTGTAGAAAAATGGTCATAACTTGCTCATCCGAAGTCCAATTGAGCTGATCCAAATTGATTCGGAAAGCTAAGTGATAGAGGCACAATTTTGCTGTTTTGATTTTCTCGAGATTCTGGCTACATCATGGACCAAATCACGCTTGAAGTTGAGACAACTATGCTGTGCACAAAAAGTGGAGTTGATATAACCATTTCCCAACTTATTCAAAGATTTTATTTTATTGTTGGGTTGTTGTAACTCTTAGAGGATTTTTGGGAAGATATTGTGATCTTCAAACACTTATTTAGAGTGTATAAAAGGGGTAGAGATCAAGAGGAAAAAGAGGGAACAAGACACAACTCTTCTTCCTCTTCTCCAATATTCTTTTGAAGTTTTCTTCAACATGCGGAGCTAAAAGTCTTGTTGGTCGAAGGAAACGGAAGCCTCAGAATGAATAAAAACTTGTGAGATCTAATTTGTGTTTATATTTTTGATTTGTGCTTTGAGTATCGAATGTTTTCTTATGCATATTTTTATGATTATCTTGTTTAATGACTAGGATGCATACTAGTTCATTATTCCTGAAAATCTAATACTAAATTAGATATCGAATCCGTAATTGTTCGATCCCTCTAATTTGTGAAGCAACCAAGATTTAATGAACTGCTTTGTTTTATTAGATCTTAGGAGAAAAACTTTTGACAAAATTAAATGCAACCACTTGTGCTTGTGTTGTTTTGCTTCATCGATCTCATCGAGTTTAATACGCTACTAGATTAAACCTTTAGCGCTTGTCTGGGGTTGTTTAGTAGTTAAGGTTAATTAGATCGCTTGTTTTTAATTAATTGTGGCTGAAGGAGATAGTAAAATAATTCCAACGATGAATATTCAAAGTATGAATTAATATATACTTGCATCGATGATCAGTTTTAAGATTCCAATGGTGGATGTTGACTGAGACCAACATTTATTTCTTTGATTATTTTAATACTTTAATTGTTTTTAGTTCTTCTTAATTTTCTTTTGATAAAAAAATTCTCCCCCAATCTTATTTTACATAGCATAAAGATCAAACTAATTACTCTTCGTGGGAACGATCCTTACTCTCACTACTACATATTATTTCAAGAGTAAAGGTTTTATTTTTGGGTGCCTACGATAGCACGCCACCCAGCCTGCCATAATTACTTCAACGAAAATATCTTGTCGACGGTTCTCTTGTCATTATACGATTCTTCTTCGGTCTGCCAGCTCTACGCCCAAGAAGTGGTACTCCAATTTGACCTCTTATAGGTTCACTTTGAGGAGTATAGGGGACTGGAATCGGTTCCATACATGGCATGTATACAGCTCTAAGTGTTGCAATAGAAAATTTAACAGGATAAAAACTTTCAACTGGTACGTTAGAAGAATAACATATAAAGCAAGCATGTTCACATGGTAATAGAGTATGTTGCCACCGACCACATGTACAACATTTTCGGTCTAGTTCAACCACATAACATCTACTTGTTTCATGATTCCATATTTCAAATTTATTATTATTAAAATACAATAACTGAAAATGGTGTGACTCTCGTCTAATACGTGCTATAGTGTTCATCATCCTTGGACAAAACTCTGTTTCCATCTTTTCAGCATTTGTTCGATGCTTGTCGTGAAGTGTTATTATTTTTGCTCTAATACCATCAAGCAATGTTGATATAGGTTTGTCACGCAAACTTTTAATCCAATTGTTAAAACATTCAGCAATGTTCGAAGTGTTAATATCTAATCGTGGGCATGGTGCATAAGCTGTTATCCAGTGAGAAAATTACAATTTTTATCGCTTGACCCTACAATCCAATCAAAAACATTTACATCTGCAGATTTTATTGTTTCCAACCAACCATTGGCATCAACCTCATTATAAGACCGGGCAAGTTTGTCTAACCATTGTAGATATGTCGGTGTACGAGGACACATATTTTTTAAATTTTGTTTAAAATGTTGAATACAAAAAAAGTGGGAAGAGTTTGGAAAAACTGTTCGCATTCCATGAATTAATCCTTTCTGTTTATCAGATATAAATGAAATACTATCCCAACGTTCAAAATAAGTTTCGAAAGACATTTTCAAACAGTTTAAAAACCGTGTCCACGACTCAGTATTTTTATTCTCAGCAACACAATAACCAATAGGATATAGTTGATAGTTTGGATCATGAGCACAAGCAACAAATAAATTACCTTGGAATCTAGATGTAAGAAAAGTAGCATCAATACTAATAACAGGTAAACAACCACTTAAGAAACCATCCATACAAGCCTTGAAACAAATAAATATTCTTTGAAAGATATTATTTTCTACAGTTTTTAAAAAACATTTGCTACCAGAATTTGTTTCCATAATTGTAAAATAATATTTCTCAAGACTACCATACGCATCAACGTAACTGCCGTTAATATCAGATAATGCAAGTTCCCTAGCTCTCCAAGCTTTGGAATATGTAATATGTATCCGATGTTCTCTAAGTATATCGTTTAAAATGTGTGCCACACTATACGAGTTGTTATCTCTAATTTTACCAATTATTTTATTTCTTACTCATGCGGTGGTGGCTAGTGGATGATGCCCTCTTGTAAATCCACCTAAACATGAATGTCTACCTTCAAATTTTAGATAAATAGGGTAAAGAGAGAGTGGATGAGATATACAAAACTCATACGTATGAGGCATATATATATAGAAACTAAATTTAACCGTTAGAATATAAACGTTATAAATTTAAAGTTAATATTACCTATTGTACGTTAGAATATAAACGTTAGCTATTGTACTACTACTACTATCTACTTCCCTAGCATAAGTAACATTATAAATTTAACGTTATAAAGTTAACGTTACCTATTGTACACCTAGTACTATCTACTTTACTAGGAAGGAGAGAGAAATGAGAGACATGAGAGTGACAAAAGAGAGAGAGAGCAAATGTTAGGAAGAGAGAGTGGGAGTAAAAAATCAGAGGATATATATATATATATATATATATATATATATATATATATATATATATATTACTTTGACTAGGAGAGAGGAGAGGAGAGGAGAGGAGAGAGAGAGAGAGAGAGAGAGAGAGAGAGAGGAGAGAGGAGGGGAGAGTCACAGGTGAGGAATGGAGAGGAGTGGAAAGGGGAGTGTGAGAGGAGAGGGGAGTGTGAGAGAGAGAGGAGAGGAGAGACAGAGAGAGGAGAAGAGGGGAGCGAGAAAGAGAGGAGGAGAGAGAGGGGAGCGGGCGGAGAGGAGAGAGGAGAGAGGAGAGAGGAGAGAGAGGAGAGATTAAAATAAATATAAAATATAAAATACCCTTTGTAAGGGCGTTTTACATATATATATATATATATATATATATATATATATATATATATATATATATTTTCAAATTTCCTCCGTTAACGGAGTTAACGGAAAAACATAAAACTTCCTTACAAAGGGCGTTTTGATGCTTCCATAGTAAATTTGGAAAATTTAATGCTTTTATTGTAAATATATGAAACTATTTTGCTCTGGCTGAAATTTTTCTTTTTTTATCAAATTTATATGTTTCATTCTCTCCAAAATTTGTAATTTGTAATTTCTATATTCATATTTATATCAGGTTATATATTTTTTTCATAATTTTCATTTTTGTCTGTCCTAAATTTGTGGAGACAAGACTGGAAAACAAATAGTTAAAATTATTATGCATCAAATTTTAATTTAATAATATTAAGCAAGTTTATGCAATCACATGACAAACTATCTAATTGTTTAATAAAATTTGATGTCGTTGTTGCGTTGTCTCTTCTATCTTCTGTGTACCACACTGAGTGCAAAAATAAGAACTTTATGTAAGGGATCCAACCCCCTGGCAATCATATCCATCGACTACCAACGTGGATGGAAAACCTGAGAGTCAAACCCTCAATGCGGGTGGTTATAACTGTAACTCCATATAAATATAGCAGTTAAAAACTAAACCATCGCACTTGCAATAAAACTACAGCACCAAAGAAGTAATCCCGTGGAACTATAGAACTACGGTACGTCAAGTATACACATCCATACTGCAAAACTACAAGCAACTATGGCAACATTGCGTGAAAAAGAGCCATCAATTTATTTATTAGAATTTTTTATTTTATTTTTATATATATTATATATATGTGTGTATAATTACTTATTATATTCCATATTTTTTTTCATATATATATGTTTATACATATTTATATATGTGTACCTCAATCTCTCATTTATCTATGTATAGATAGATAGATTAGATAGATAGAAAGATAGATATTTGAGCATATATATTTATTATTTATGTTTATGTGTGTATGTATATACATATAGGTATTTGTATATGCATATTGGTATGTATATTTAATGTGTATATAATGTATATATCTAGATTTTTATATATGGTATATTAATTGTTTGGGAACCTTATAATTAAACCCAATCACCACAACCCATATCCCATTTCTATTCGTCAACCCCAAATGGGTTTAAACCAATTATTGTTCCCCCAACCCATTAACCTGGATTGAATAAGTAAACCGATTCAATTTCCAGAAGCTTTCGACCTCCGCTTCTTCCGATTTCCTCCAGAACTCGCTACACTTCGGAGAACCCTTCGTGACGAGAGGAAGGCTGACAATAATTTCAACTCTGACAGTTTTGGCGTAACAAATTTGCATCGTAATATCTCAGAATCCAATCGTTGGACCGTCTCGGTATATACCTCCTCCCTTGTGTCATTTTTAACCGTTAATTAGTTCGTTTGATCAGTCTAAATCGACCGTCAAGTTGCACATTTAATTTTTTTTTTTACAGTTTCGGAAGGACAACTTCGAAAATTATTTCTCCCTCATCGTAATTCCGTTCGATGAGACGTCAGCGTCTTTGCAGAGCAGGTATAACCAACCTTTCTGTTTATTAAATTCTATTCCATTATTTTGTCGTTTGGATCTCTCGTCTTGCAATCATTCGAATGTGACTTTATGAAGGCTTCTTGTCGTACCATAGTCTCTTAGGCACATCACCCTACAATGGAGCACTGGAAGATAAATTAATAATATAAGCAGTAGTCTTGAGAGCTTCACCCAAATAACTGTCTAGTAAGTTTGCTTTTGACAACAAATATCGTACCATCTCCATTAATGTCCTGTCCATATGTTCTTTTACACAATTGAGGTGAGGTATCTTTGGCAGAGTCTTCTAGCATTGAATCCCTTGCTCTCTGCAATAACCATCAAAGGAATAAATATATTCATTGCCATTGTCGGACCAATCACACTTCAACTTCTTACCCATCTCCTTTTCAATAGTGGCATGAAACTCATTGAATGTAGACTGCACATGATCCATGATCTTTATAGCACAGATCCAAACTTTTCTGGAACAATCACAAATAAAAGTTATAAAATAAGAAACACCACCAATAGTTTTTACCTTTATTAGACAACAGACATCCGAGTGAACTAACTCGAGCAACGTCGACATCCATGAAGATGGATGAATTTGGAAAGACATCATATTTTACTTTTCAACCTTGCAATGCGTGTATCTCTCCAATTTTGTAGACTTCAACCCCGGAGACACTTTCTTGTTCAACAAGTAGCTAATTTCTTTCTCACTGATATAGTTAAGCTGTCTGTGCCACAACTTGGTAGACGTATCACTGACTACATTCATCTCTTGTCTCCCCCTGTATGCTCCCTTCCATATAATAGAGACTGGACTTCGTCCTCCCTCTGAAAATTACCAACGAACCTCTAGAAAGCTTCCACAAATAGTTCCAAAAGAGATTAAAGAATCACTTATCACCCAACCTTCCAATCGACACCAGGTTGAAATGGTTAACGGGGACTTGACGAATACCTTTGAGCACACAAGAGTTGCCCATGTATTTTCCTTTAAATACACATTTCCAAAAGCAACAACCTTTGACATATTTTCGTTGTCCATCTTCAACAATCCACAGTCTCATGTTGTGTACGTGTTAAATAGTGCCATATTGTGAGATATGTGCACTGAAGCTCCTGAGTCCACCAGCCAAGAACTGTCATTGCATATGAGGTTCATAACTGTAGTGCATTGATCCCGTTACGGAGCATGGTGATACCGCACAATGTGGGCTAGCGACTGGAATGGCCGAGTCAAAATCTGATAATGGAAAAACCTTGTCGGTATCGATTGATCGGAACAAATAAATGGTGAAGCCTTTCTCATTATGGAATAAAATCCTTAGAAGTTGTGCCCAAGATGCAGTGCATTGTGTCTTGGGAAGTGAACTCTATATAAGGGTCTATGCCTCAAGACCTGTGCTTTGTTGGTTTTTGATGTATTTTCGCTATTGGTTTTATGATACGTTTTCGTGAATATTTTCGATGAACGGTTTTTATTGCTTGCTTTCACTGTCTCGCATTCATACCAAATTTCTGCTAGAAAAAATAAATAAATTTTGAACCATTGTTGGTGCAAATGCAGGTGAGCCAGTGAGTAGAGAATGAAGTCCCGTGGAAGATCTCTCTTTCTCAGTAATTCATAAACTAGTGAGTGATTTCGATCATTCGATGAATCATTTAGTCTTCACGCTTAACAAAATTAATCAATGATACCGAGGAATAGCCTAGAAAATAAAGAAAAATAAAGAATCATATTTCTATTAACCGGTGCAGTTATAGAAGTATGGGTTATAACAAGTCCTGGAATGGGCGATAAGTATGGCTAGCTACTGCTTGAGACAAAAAAATGGAAGCTGTGGCATCAATTATCAAGTTTTCTATACGTGCATAATATGTTCTTTTATTATTAAAGTTGCATATGTATGCATGGTCATGGACAACTTGTGCACAATGTACAATTCTTCAAACATTAATATGGGGCCACTGACCCATTCGACCTGGGGGAATCAGAGCATGTGCATGGTAGCACGGTGATTCGGGAACAACCAAGTGGGCTCGCTAAACTTCGGGGAGGGGAGCCGTTTAACCAACTCTAAGTCTAAGATGATACGTAGTAAGTGACCTTCATATAGACATGTGCATAGCTAACAATGTCTTGTGCAGCCAGAGTAAGTTATTACTCAATTACAGGGATGACTGAACGACCGTGGATAAGAATCACCAAATGGTGATTATCATTATGTTCTATATGTTCTTATCATATGAATTGTTAAATAAACTTACGGTAACATAGCAAGATCACAATTATAAATATTTTTTCACATATTTACTTAGTGATAATTTCATGTGAGATTGGTTACGGCCACTCACCAGTACACGGCAATGTACTGACCATTGTTTGTGGGCATCCTAAAGTGCTTAGGACTTAGTTTCTGCTCGACGATGCTGAAGGTTTCGTTCCAACTCTTTAGAATCCTTGCACTTGAAGCTTCCAACTGAAGAAGAAGAAGACTTTTGTTGGTGTTTATGAGTTTTCTTTACTAAATAAGGGATATGATGTATTGCCACCCCCTATTCTCGATATACATAGTTAATACTTGTACTGTCTGCTTATATTTTGGAGGACCTTTATTTTGTTCATGGCATGACTTAACTACCCCTCCAATATATATATATATATATATATATATATATATATATATATATATATATATATATATATATATATATATGTATATATACCTTTCTCTCTCTCTCATATTTTGACTTTTTATTTCTCTTCTTTATTTATTCCTTCCTCCTCTCCAGTCCCAAACCCTAGATCTGACTTAGGAAGTTTAGTTTCCTTTTCTCTTTAGTAGAGATTAGAGCTAGGATTATCTAGCACTTAAGGCAAGTATATCTTGCACAAAGTAAAAAAAAACTATAATTTTTTTATATTTTTTGTTTCTCTAATTTTCTTCTATATCTTTAGCTTATAATGTTCCTTGCATGTTTCTCTACATCTTTAATATTTATCATTTTTTATTTTGATGGATATTTTGGAGTAGATCTAAGTTTTTAAAAGTTAGGATTTTATGAATTTCGTGAAGATGAATTCTTAAAACTTAGAATTTTAAAAACTATCTCATGTTGTAGAGAATTTAATTTTATGCAAATTAAGTTATGGAATGTTGGAATTTGAGTTAAAATGAAGATTTTATGGCTTTAACAATTTCAGAACCTTTTTTAGCGTTATTCTGTCTTCGGGAAGAAAAATAGTAGTTTGCATAAAAAGTGAGCCGAGTTTTCCTTCCTGTATGCATACTTTTATATAGAGAATCTTCCCCTCGCCGAAAAAGTACGCAGAGCTTATGCGTGCGTGCTTTTCTCTGTTTGCATGTTTTCTTCTGTCTGCGTACTTTTTCTTCTGTCCGCGTACTTTTCTTCCTTGCATACTTTGTTACGGTTTCCTTTTTCTTGCCGCCTTGGTTCACGTATTATCTTGGGCAGTGGGACACCTCGAGCCCCACGCTGCTCGAACAACCGTGCCATCCAGCAGTACCAAATCGTACTCACGCATTGAATAAAATGTTGCACTGGTACGCATGCTTCGTATTTTCTTGTACTTTGTATACATCTTGAATTGCGTGCATGGTCTGTCTTTTTCTTTTCTTTCTTGCGTACTTTTCTTCTTGGAGTACTTTTCCCCTGGCATACTTTTTATTCCTGTGTACTTTTTTACGCTTTTCCATTTCCCTTCTCCTGTGTATTTTGTTACGCGGAATGATCACTTCCTGTGCGTACTTTTATGAAGGAAGTTTTTATTTACTAAAAACTACGCATTCCCTTGCAAAAAGTACGCATGAGATCCCGTGAGCGTACTTTTTCTTGCAACTCCTTTTTTCCTTTGCATAATGTGTCCAGGAATATTTGTTTTAATTATTTTGGCTATTTAGTAATGTTTTAGGCATATATTTACTTCTTTTGACCGATTTAATGTGTAGAGGTTCTCTTTAATCGTTATTTGATTATTATTGCTATTTTTTGGGATTATTTCGAGTTCTTAGCATAATCTATCAATTGTGTTAACTCCAGAAGTAGCCCTTTTGTTGTTCATAATTAATTGGATGATGACCTTAGATCCTGACCTAGCTACTTTTATCCGTGCTAATACCTATTGACCTTGCACTAAGTGTGCCACCATGCTCGAGCACTGAGGTTCAATACATTTACACTTTGGTGTCATGATATGTGTATATTCTTATTACATGCTCGTTAGTCCTATATAATAATTACACGGATATCCCTGTGGCTGGCCAGAGTAAGCATGATTAGATTATTTGATTGCTTGTTGCATTACACTCAACATTAGTCTAGATTGAAATTGTAAGAACCAATACAGATTCATCCTTATGCGTACCCGTACTAAGGTACGACATCTAGAAGGAAAATTATGTGACTACGACATAAAATTCCAGATCATTGTAGGGTTAATTAGGTAACTAAAAGTAGTAGCTGCATTGGAGGAACGGATCTCGAGATCGAGCATGTCGGCCGCTCATCGAGTACAAGGCTGGCCATTAGGATACTGTATATCATCCGTACTAGTGGAGTGTAGTATCCAACCACTAATATTATTAAACCGAGTCATTATCCCACTATAGGGAAGAACTGGAACTGTTACAGATTATTTAGCACAGTGGCCTTACGAGGGACTAGTACATTTTATTTATTTATTCTTGTTATATATTATTGGTTCTGTTAGCCCTGCTCGGACATGACATAATTTGAGGATCCAATTGTATTGCATTACTGGGGTTATCCAAACATCACTTAGCAAGTCATAGGATTGATTGACCGTTTAATTAAATTATGTCCATGTTCGCTATTAAATTCGAAAGTTCTAAGAGGGGTTGATTTAATAAAAAAAATGAAATGAGAGTACAAAGAGGTCCTAGGCAGACAATCTAAGTACAAATTTATTTTTTGGGGAGTGACAATGGAGGGTTAGGAGTGTAGCAACCCTCTTTACTCCATGGATGATCTGATGCAGGAGGAGGAAGCTCTTCTCTCTTGCTTGACTGTAGGTTCACCGATAGCCCTACTGTATGGGTGTGGTACCCTACTATTTTTAGTCACCCTGGGCGAATATATATTGGGCTGCATGGATGTTGGAGGGTGCAACTGCAACCGTGAGCAGGCCAAGCTGCCACGCGGGCGCTTGTTAGGATTTTTCGTTGCTTAAGATCTGGGTGGTTCTCGTCATTTATGGGCGTGACTTGGTCAGCTTGACTCATAGTCAGCACTTGGTTGGAGGGAATCACTCTTGTCATAACAATAAGATTTGGTCTTCATGGAGTCTGAAACATATGTGGCTAAAGACACATTGGACGCATGGAGTCTGGGACGCATGGGGCCAGAGACGCATGGACCGCATGGAACCTAAGACGCATGCTGCCAGAGATGCATGTGACGCATAAAGTCTGGGATGCATGGGGCCAGAGACGCATAGAACGCATGGAGTCTGTAACACATGGGGACAGAGACACATGGAATGCATAGAGTCTGGGATGCATGGGGCCAGTTGTACTGTACACGTAGAGCTGCATATCTATCTAGAGTGAAGTTCTGTGCTGACGTGAGAATTCTGTTGTTTAGTATGTTCATGTCTTTTGAGGCATTCAAAAAATTATTTTTGTCAGGATTCTGTGTCAGAGATGATTCTGTTTACGGGATGCCATGTCAGGTCCATCTGTGGCCAAAGCTGCTTCGGCTGCTTGGGATGCATGGATATCCCCTTGTTGGACCGCAGGGAGACTCTATGGCCTAATATTTTCTGAGTTTTTTTTTGGGCGCAGGGTTGCATGGATGCACATTTTCCATGCTTCTACAAGATCCCCTTCAAAGTTTTTAAAATGATAAGTTTGGAATACTTTGAATAAGAAGCATGGAGAAAGAAGCACTTTTGGCCCATGGCTGGAATATCGCATAGATGTTAGATCGCATGGACGTCGGGCCAAATCGGCGTTGGGCGACATGGGCGAGTACTTCTAGGCTGTCAAATCATCATTAACTGATGAATTTATTTTGATCTTTTAGTGGATCTTCTTTGGGATTCTGCACTATTTCCTGACGTGGGGATTGAGAGGTCGCTGTTTCATTAAGGCTGCCAGCTAGCACGAGAGCTGAAGGGTCATCTTCATCCCCTATAAATAGGGGTTCCACTGATGAGAGATAACTTTCCTCTTTCCACTTCTTTGACCCTGTATTCCTGCCGCCGACCGCTTGCTCATTTGCCATGGCCCCCAAAGCTTCATCCACTGCTTCCTCTGCGAAGAAGATCGACAAGGGGAAGCACTCGACTTTCGTACCCGATGCCAAGAAGGATTCCACCTCTTTCCACGAGGAAGTTCAAGTGCCCATTAAGGGTAAGTTTTGGAGGGGGAGAAGTACAAACGCCTAGTCACTTGGCATACGGTCCGCTGCACGATTTAGAACATATGCGGATCCGTCAATATGACAATGTCGCATGCTTTATGCGCGGGTCTTACTTTGGTCGCATGCACTAGTCTGGACTCGGCCGCATGGAGGTCCTATTATAACTCGGCTGCATGGAGGTCCTGTTGTAACTCTTCCGCATGGAGGTCTTGTTCGTGACTAGGCCGCATGTATCCTATGCGTCTTTTTTGTGCGCTCAAGTTTATTTCTAATCTGCATGGCATCCCGAGGGTTCTGATTGTCTTTTCATTTTTGGTTTTGTAGTGACTTTACCTGTGGCTCCGTCAGGGGAGGTGCTTGTGTGTCATGCTCAGGCCACACTGGACATAAGGTTCGACCACATAGTGGTAAATATCCAGGTCCAAATAAATAAGGGTCAATCTGAGACAAGAATGAAGTTGATTACGGACTAATCTTTATTCTATCTGCTTACTCAGGTAAACTTTGGGTTGATTGAGGGTTCAAAGGGCATTTCTCATTTAAAGCCCATCTTCCTGTTTGGGAATGCCCTCACCATCTCGGATGCTAAGGTAGTGAAGAAAAAGGAGAATTGGACATTTTTCTCTAGCGGAATGCAGATACATATACCTACGATGGAGCGCCACTTGCCTTTGTCGACCTTCAACATGGTATCTTTCCCATGGAAGATGTTGGGTACCCTGACGCAAGACAAAAAGGGACCCCAAGTCGGCTGCATTCATTTTAACTCTAAAATGAAGAGAGAAACGACGTCTAAGGAATCATTTTCTTATTCCCTTCGCGGGTTGGAGCCTGGCGCTTTCACGAGTGAGATGGGGTCGAATGTTCGAATTTATGGAGCTGACACTTTTCTGGACCAGCTCGCTGACAAGGGGTCCTATCCCAAGGGGAAAATATGCTTACTCAACTGGGTGCACCATTCGTCTTCTTAGGTAAATTTGACCTTGTGGGTATTAGAGAAGTTCGAGCAACCCCTGAAGGAGGCCAACCTCTATTATGTTATAAGGGGTTCCTGTTATGGTTTGGAGAAGAACCCGAGGTTGTTCGTGGCTTTGGCCGATATATACAACTGTCGCACCGGGACCTTCTTTACTCTTGGTGGGGAGATGGGAGTAGCTCTCCACGAGATGTACAATATTTTGCGATTGTCCTAGGACAGTAAGCCGTATAAGGAGTACACGACTGACAATAAGGAATTTGAGGAGTTGGAGAAACAACATCCGTGGTTTATCATAGTGAAACGGGAGTTGTTGTGCTATCATAGGACTTGCCAACAACTTTCGAAGAAGAAGGACAGAAGCACTGAGGGGACGTTACCCCACACCAAGGCCTAGATCTATTACCTCTTAAATATTGATGCTTCGGGTCGGGTCATCGTCTGTAGCCCTCAAACTTCGAGTAGTATCAATGACCTAGTGCACGGTACTAAGAGAATGACCGTGTCCGGTGAGGGATTTGGTAACTCTGGTGACACCTTTAGCTACTTTTATCAAGACACCCAGCCGTTGTCTGATAAGGCTATGCTGACTGGATTCTTGATGATATGGCTGCGAACTTGTGTAGTCCCAGGGGGCTCCGGGTCGATCGAGAGGGCTAGCCGCAATCTCATCCTCCCCGTTGTGAAGTTAGTTTTTGGCCATCAGCTAGCTTTACTCCCAGCGATGGTCTGCAGCATGCATCGCGGGCTTCGTTCCTTTACGAGCAAAGTGATAGCTTATGGCGGACCTAGGGATTTCAACTGGGTTAAGATGCTTTACCATTATCTACTGGTTGGTTGTTAATGCACTACCCGTATTTGATGCATCCTGGAGTGGCAGGGACAATGACAGAGGCTAATGCTTTTATTCACCAGTATGGTAGGATATCCTGGGTTCATACTGAGGTTCCCGCCTATCGGCATGCACTTACTCATGTAGCGAACTATTCCTTTTTTGTCTCGGTCCTGAAGTTCACAGAGGATGAGGTGAATAGAGTTCAGTATGATGGTTTGTCTATACTGAACTCTATTCACCTCATCCTCTGTGAACTTCAGGACCGAGACAAAAAAGGAATAGTTCGCTACATGAGTAAGTGCATGCCGATAGGCGGGAACCTCAGTATGAACCCAGGATATCCTACCATACTGGTGAATAAAAGCATTAGCCTCTGTCATTGTCCCTGCCACTCCAGGATGCATCAAATACGGGTAGTACATTAACAACCAACCAGTAGATAATGGTAAAGCATCTTAACCCAGTTGAAATCCCTAGGTCCGCCATAAGCTATCACTTTGCTCGTAAAGGAACGAAGCCCGCGATGCATGCTGCAGACCATCGCTGGGAGTAAAGCTAGCTGATGGCCAAAAACTAACTTCACAACGGGGAGGATGAGATTGCGGCTAGCCCTCTCGATCGACCCGGAGCCCCCTGGGACTACACAAGTTCGCAGCCATATCATCAAGAATCCAGTCAGCATAGCCTTATCAGACAACGGCTGGGTGTCTTGATAAAAAAAAGTAGCTAAAGGTGTCACCAGAGTTACCAAATCCCTCACCGGACACGGTCATTCTCTTAGTACCGTGCACTAGGTCATTGATACTACTCGAAGTTTGAGGGCTACAGACGATGACCCGACCCGACCCGACAAACTGGCAAGGGAATGAGGTGAATAGAGTTCAGTATGCTCAACATTTGTCTATAGCCAGCTCATGTTGAGCAACCCGAGCCCATGTCTTGGTTTTGAATGTAGCATTCTTTACGGAGACCGAGCCTGGGACTATTACTCCGCCACCGATACTCAGGTCCGGTTTACCCTGCCTGATGCTAAAATCCCTACGCACATCCTCTATGAAGCGCCTCTCTTTCATGTTGTCGTGAATGTGCCTCCACCTGGGTTTGATGGGGATACTAGCTTTATTTCGGGTACGACGCTGATGCCCCGATGCAAGGAGTTTAAGAAAGGTCGGGGAAGAGGAAGGAGAAGGTTGTGCTTATCGACTCCGACTCGATGATGGGGGAAGATGATGCTTCCTTTGACCCTTCTCCTCTAGTGAGCTCTCCAATGAAGCGCAGGGCCTACCCGGTACGGAGCCCTCCGTCCAAGAAGGGAAGGAAGGAACCATCAGTGGCCGTGAGGCCACGTTTTAGGAAGCGGGTTGCCGTCAAGGACCCTATGCCGGCTGGGACTGAGGAAGAAGGAATAGCAGAAGAGGAGGAGGTTGGACCCCTGGCTCATGTGGCATCTGACCCAGAACTTATTCCGGACACTGAGGCGGTTTTCGTACAACCTCTTAGTTTAATTCTTCCCAGTCCTCTCTATAAGTATCTTTCTTATGGTCTGTTTAAAAATTTGCAGACACAGGAGGAGAGGGACCGACCCCAACAGTCTACGACCGTCGAGGTTTTCTATGCTCTACCGGATGAAGAGATCGCTTTTCCTGGGTCTGAGGTCGCAGAGTCTGTTCCTGAGTGCTCTGGTGGTTATGTCTCGGGGGATTCGCTGGTGGAGCTGGCCACCTACCACATCTCGGTAAATGAATTGAATAATCCGGAGGAAGTTTGGACCGCACTGGACGAGCGTCAGGTCCCATTGCCTTCTCCAGGTATGTTATTTCGTAACCTTTCTCTGAAAGAGATCTTCCGGCTTCAGCTTCACATTCTCTGGGCGAAGTTAATTGTTGGTTGTTCTGGTTCTGTAGACCCTACCTCTCCCTTGAAGGTCGTAAAAGTGACTGCAGAGGAAGGGGTCACGGAAGAAGAGGGTAGTGAGCTTGTTAGGAATATCCTGCCGTGCCCCTACTGAGGCTGTGACGGGGGAGGTTCCTGTTGTTACAGGCCCTTCTGGCGTGGCAGCTGCTCTTCCAATAGTTGCCGTTGGGGGTTTCGCTGGTGAAGCCTATTTGGATAACGGAGTAGTAAGCCGCCGCGATGAGGTCCTTTAGGCAACTGGGTCACTTTCTGAAGCTGCCCTAAATTGGTCTAGGGATGGTACACCGGTGGGAGACAATGCGACGAGACGGCATGTTACTCCTATCTTTAGTCTTGGTACTACTCCAGCGTCCGTGGTTCAGCTGTCGGGTATGCAAGAAATTCGTGCGTCCATGAAAGATTGGATTGCCGACAGGACTGATGGTTTTTTCTCTACTTCTGCTTCACCTTCGAGGTTACCAAGCATCGTTAAGCCTCCTGCTGTGCCTGTGGCCTCTTCTTCAATCCCACCGCCTCTGACTCAGGCTACGTTGGAAGAGAATAACAAAAATATCAAGCTCTCGATTCCGAGCTTTCACATGTTCTTAAAGCAAGGGATCGAGGGCATGTTGGAGCACAATAAATCGTTTGCTAGGGTAAGGAACTTTGCCGAGGGCCAGGTCCACTCTATGAGGGGTATCCCTGGTTTAGAGCAGATGGCCGACTTTCTGGGCCATAAACTGAAAGAGGTGGAGAAATGCCTCACAGAGGTGCGACAGTATCATCAGGCAAATATAGGAATGCTGATTTCAACGACTTCTAAAAGAAGGTGAAGACAGAAAAGGCCTTCTTTGCTTTGTCTATGGAGTATTTCTAGCGCGATCTCCGAATCTTGCAGGAGAGGCGTGACAGGTTGAGCGATATCAGAGAGGAGTGCCTTTCCTGGCAAAAGGACCTGACCGAGCAAATTAGACAGCTCTAAATTGAGCTTGATGTAATAAGGAATATGTTGTGGGAGGTCCAGCATGAATATGAGGCCATCCGCACTGAGCCGAGCTACATAGCGCAGAACACGACTGTCGTTGAGGTTCTGGTGCAACAACTAGATGACTGACACGAGTCCTATGCTTGCTACGAGGATTCAAATATTATGGACCAAGAAGTTGAGCGCCGGGCTCGGAGGTGCCTGGATGGCCATATTTCTTGTCTCCATGAGCGGATAGTAAATTTATGCTCTGACTCATAGCATCAGTAGTTCTCTTTTGCTTTTTGTGTCTTCATTTTGCCTTTGGGCTTGGCATCTTGATACTCCCCAGAAATGTAGTTTTGCATTTAATCACTCATTGTGAATGAAAAATAAATGTTATCATATCTGTTTTGCAATTTATTTGTGTTAGCTTTAGGTATCGTACTAGAGGTAATATGAACGTAGTACAATACCGTGGATTTTTAAGGATATCCTACTGGGGATCTTTGGTAGACTTATTACTTTTTGTATACTAAAGTGCAAGTAATAAGCTTGAAGACAGTCCCTATCAAAGGTAATATGGACGTGATAGATTTTGTAGACCCATTACTTCTTTCGCGCCCGGGTGCAAGTAATATGTTTAGAACAATCCCTGCCAGAGGTAATATTAACGTGACTTTTTATGGACCTAACACCGCTGGTGTACTTTGGTGAGTATGGGTGATAAGTGGGGATGACAATCGATATCAGAGGTAATATGAACGTGATGATCGATAGCCAAGACCCGGGAAGTTTGCTCAAAGGTAATATGGACAGGGCAAACTCAAATGGGAAGAAATATTATGACGATAGTTCAAAGGTAATATGGACGTGAACCGATGTCTGAGAAACTTGCTAAGGAGTGGTTTGCTGAGTGTGGTCTATCCCAAAATGAAGATAGACCTGGGGATTGCTCCGCTTGGAAGATTGGTAGGACGATAGCTCAGAGGCAATGCGAACATCGCTAGCGTCTAACGAGATTGGTTTTTTAGTGGTCACTGTGGAAGTATACAAGTGTACCCGAGGAGTGCTTCGCTGGGGAGACTTTGAGGATCCATCATCCGTTGCATATCTAGGGCTCCTGGATACAGATGATGGCTTTTACAAAAATTGTAAAGAAGGAAAAAATATTGCGCATAGGCATTTGCTAGGGATGAAGAACCAAGGGTGTAGAGATGTACTTCTGGGTTGTCCCACTAGAGATGAGGGGAGTATAAGTCAAGTTTAGACGTAGTAGTTTTTCAGGAACTTATCGTTGATAGGCATCATGAGCAAGTCGCCGTTGGGTTTCGCGAGCCGGTAGGCGCCATTGGAGAATATCGATTCTACGACGAATGTGCCTTCCCATTTGGGCCAGAATTTGTCGGCCATTTTTTGGGTCATAACCATCGGTCTTTTTATTATCAAGACAAGATCGCCCACTTGGAACGTTCTCTCTTTAACCCGCTTGTTGAAGGCTCCAGAGAGACGCGCAAGGTATAACTCAATACGCTGCTGAGCTAAAAGTTATTTTTTGTCAAGTGCTTCCAGCTCTTGTAGTCGTCAACGATAGTTGTCGTCTGCGGTTAGCTGATTGGAAAGATTCACTTGGAGTGAAGGGATTTGGATCTCGAGGGGGAGGCCCGCTTCACTTTCGTACACTAAAGAGAATAACGTACTTCCTATAGCTGTCCAGACCTTTGTACGGTAGGCCCAAAGACATTCATCCAGCTTCTCGTTCCAGTCGCGCTTGTTAGATGACACTAATTCCTTGAGAAGCTTGATGATGGTTTTGTTGAACGCCTCGGCCAACCCATTTGCTGCTGGGTTGTAAGCAGTTGAAGCCACATTCTGAATCCAGTTTCTGTCGCAAAATCGGCAGAATGCATGACTTACAAACTGTGGACCATTATCGTGAATGATCCTTCGTGGCAAGCCGAAATGGTATATGACGTGATGCTTAACAAAGCTAATCACGTTCGATGTTTTGACTTTTGTGAGTGGTACTGCTTCCGCCCACTTGAAGAAGTAGTCGGTGATGGCCAGGATAAACTGGTGCCCCTTAGACGAATGTGGACTTATTGGTCCAATGATATCCATTTACCATATCTCAAACGGCCAGGATGCTACAGTTGGGTGCAGGAATTCCAAGAGCTAGTGGATAAAGTCTGCGTGGATTTGGCACCTCTGGCATTTTCTCGCATACTCAAAAGCCTCTGCTACCATTATCGGCCTGTAATAACCCATTCTCCGAAGACGGTCCTGTAGCTTTGGGCCGGGTTGGTGTACACTACAGACGCTATCGTGAGCTTTCTGAAGCGACTGTTTGGCTTCTGCATTCAGTAGACATCGTAGCAGAAGGCCATCATATGAGCGGCGATACAATATTTTAATAGCCGTATCATAGTAGAACCAGAGAAAATGTCTCATGATGGGTGTGGCTTCCTTTGTGTTCTCAGGGAGAATTTTATAGACCGCGTAGCCAATGAATGGAAGCCTCTAGTCTTGGACATCAGTGTGTACTTCCGTCGCGTAGCTCAGACATAGACAGAGGTTATTTTTGGGGCTGACCAGCTCTTGACCGATCTCCGTGATTAGCTGATGGGTGTTGTCTGGAAATGCCAAGGAGGCGGCGAGGCTAGCCAGCGCGTCAGCCTTAACATTCTTTACCCTAGGGACTAGCTCAATGAAGGATCCCTCGAAGGTTGAGATAATGCCAAGCGCAACTTTGTGGTACAGAATTAGGTCTTTATTCTAGACTTCATATTCACCTCGGACTTGGTTGACTATCAGCTTGGAGTCGCCGTATGCCTCTAAATAGTTTACCCCCACTTGTTTAGCAAGTTGGAGTCCAATAATGAGAGCGTTGTATTCTGTCACGTTGTTGGAGCATGGCTCCGTGAGGGAATAAGCTCGATTAATGACCAAATTGTAGGGAGAGATTAATACTATCCCAACTCCAACGACGATATTGCCGTTGGGCCCTAGTCCCGAAGTGTCGTCGAAGAACATCCGCCAGACAGCTTCTTACGAAGTCATGCACTTCGTCTGGAATCTCGTCATAGAGTATCGAGGTTTCTAAAACCAGATGTGCTTCCAGGAAGTCGGCCAGTGCTTGGCCCTTGACGACTTTCTGAGGGACAAACACCATGTTGTATGGAGACAGTAGCATCGCCCAGGTAGCTAGGCGAGAACTATGCACCCCTGGTTTGCTCATGAGAACTTTGAGCGAATTGATTCGCAAGATCACATGAATGGCCTTCCCAGTCACGTAATGCCGAATCTTTTGGACAACAAATACTGGAGCGATACATTCCTTTTTGACGGGAGTGTACCTATGCTCTGTGCCAACCATCATTCGGCTAAGATAGTAGATGGCCTTATCGTGGCCAGCGTTACTATTCTGGGCTAATAGAGCACGGAGGGAGTGATCCATTTCACCTACAAAGAGTATGAAGGGCTTTCCGATGATCGAGGCTACCAGCATTGGAGGGTTTGATAGGTATCCCATGATATCGTTGAACGCGTGTTGGCATTCTTCATTCCAGACAAATAAGACACCTTTCTTCATTTGCTGGGTGAATGGCCGACAATGCCCCGAGAGGTTTGATATAAAACTCCTGATGTATGTCTGCCTCCCATGAAGGTCGCGGAGCTCCTGGAGGTTCCTCGGTGGGTCCATCTCAAGGATTGCTTTAGTTTTGTCGGGGGCTATGTGAATACCCTGAGAAGTGATGATAAAGCCCAAGAATTTGCCGCTGGAGACTCCCAGGAAGAATTTGGTTGGGTTTATCTTGAGTTGGTGCGTACGAATGAGGTCAAACACAGTCTTCAAGCCCCTGAGGTGATCACCTTTAGAGTGACTTTTGACGGTGATGCCATCGACGTAACACTCCACCGTCTTGCATTGATGTTCTAAAAAAATGGTGCTCATAGCTCTTTGGTATATAGCACCTGCATTTTTTTAGCCCAAAGGGCATGGCCTTATAGTAGTATACTCCTATCAGTGTTTGGAACGATGTATGATTCTCGTCTACATGATATATCTTCACTTGATTATAGCCAGAGAATCTGTCCATGAAGGGCATGCACTCAAAGCCACAAGTGTTGTCGATCATTATATCGGTGATCGGAAGAGAAAACTCGTCTTTAGGGCACGCCAAATTTTGATTACGAAAGTCGATGCAGATTCAAATATTCCTTATTTTTTACGACGGTCAAGATGTTGGCCACCCAATCCGGATATTGTTCTTCGCAGATGAAGCCACTAGCTATCAGTTTCTTGACTTTGGCTTCGATGGCCTTCATAATGTCCGGTCAAACCGTCATTGCTGCTGTTTGACAAGCTTAGCGTTCGACGATATATTGAGCTTATAGACCGCGATTTGGGGGTCCAGTCCAGGCATGTCTTTGTAACTCCAGACAAAGACATTAATTTATTCCCTGACGAGCAGTAACAGGAATTCTCGGTATTCATCAAAAAGAATTTTGCTGATAAAGATAGGCTTAGGGGAGGTCTCGTCGCCTAGATCTATTTGTACAACTTCGTCCTCGGTATGAGGGTCTCGCTGCTCAAATAGTATCTCTCATTGGGAATCTAGACATTGGGCCCACGGATCTATTTTAAAGAGTTCGGGTGGGTCCATGTTATCCTCCTCAGGGTCAGATGACATCATATTGGTGGACAACGTTTGCCTGAGCATGTCTCCGATACTGATGTTGGAGTGCCAAGTAGAAGATTCTGAAGAGTGAGAGTGCACTTCATCTTCTTCATCTGAGTTCTCGGGAGTTATGGGAGGAGTTACATATCCTTAGCCATGCTTGGTCTGCTGGTAGTAATCCTCAGACTTCCTGTGGGAGCATTTAGACGCAGGGACAGCCGTCGTTCCTTACCGTGGTTTAAGCCCTTATTGGCCTTCAGATCGTACCCCATCTTATGGATAAGGTGCTTGGATTACGAGCTATACCGGTTGAGTGATATTTTGCCGGTATCAGGTTCCAGATCCAGTTCTTCTTGGACGAAGTATCGGGGGTATTCTACTCTGCAGAAGATGATGAGTTTGTCTCCTCTTATTCTGTCCAAAACTGGGAAGTAGAAGTTTTAGTTGGGGAGGATCTGGTTCACTGCGAAGGTGGTAGTCACCTATGTTTGAAGATGAAGGCCCAGACCTTGCTCCATAGAATACAGTATGATTATATCTGCACGTTCGAAGTAGTTCAAAGATAACCCTTTATTCATAAAATAAGGTATGTTTGCTTCGGGGATTACATCATCGAGATAAGGGACGTTGGCATGAGCAGCTACATACTCCTCCAACTCATCTTTCTCGGGGGCCACCCCTAGTGCGAGCGAAGGCTTCGGTGGATTCATGCGTAGTTTTACCACCAAGAATTCTGAATTTATAAGAGGTGTCGGAGCCTCCCTTGGTAGTCTTCGAAGGCGAATGACCATAGTTTCTGAAGGTGTAGACGGCGTCAGATCTTCCCTCTGTGGTCGATTCGGCCTATGAAGGCGAACGACCAGAGGTTTGGATGTTGTAGACAGTGTCAGATCTTTCTTTGGCGGTTGACTCGGCCTGCGAAGGCGGACAACCAAAGGTTCGGGTGCCTCCTTGTGCAGTTTTATGACAAAGGGAGCGGTTGTGTCGGGAGCACATGCCTTGAGACAGACCCTCAGGGCCTCCTCTGGTGTTGTCGCTGCCTCTGTTTCATCACTGGCCTCGTTGCCCCCTCCTCTTGGGGGACTTGATTTTAGTGGATTGTATCGGAGTAGTAGGTCTCGACCCCTTTAAACGGGTCTACGTCCGCGAATTATGTCTTGACAGTGCCATGGTCGTCCACATACTTTAGACATTGGTGAAGAGTTAATGGCACGATCATGTATTGTTGTATCCAAGGTCGTCCTGTAAACCCCCAGATTTTTAGATTTTATTATTTTATTATGTATTTAAGTAAGATTTTTATTAATTTTAGCTAATTTGATAAATATAATATTCATGGATAAATATTTATGTGTATTTAATTAATTACTAATATTAAATAAAAAATATATTTCTGGGTGTATAACTATTATTAAAATATTCTAGAATTTTTTAGAAAATTATTTGGGGTTTAAACCTATTTTTGGCTATATATATATTCACACACACACACACACACACACACACACACACACACACACACACATACACACACACACACACACACATATATATAATAAATAATAAATAATAAAACCAAACCCTAAACCCTAACCCGAACCCGAACCAAAATCTCGAACCCACACCCAAAACCCGAAAACAAAAACCAAAATCCAAATCCCCCCCGCTACAGTAATCGCCCAGCACCCGACCCCTTCACCTTCTGTAACTTCCCCCGACTCCAACATTCCCCTTTGAAACCCGCCCTCGACCGTTCCTTTCCCATTCCTAAACTCCCCCCTTTCACCCTATATATACCACAGACCACCACCAGCCTTTCTCGACCACCGCTGACCACCGCCGACGTTGTCGAACGCCGTCGCACGACGTCGCGAAGACCCACCCAAATCCCGAGCAATAGTGCACACGTGAGGTACTCTTCTTTCCATCTTCTTTTCTCCATGCACAGTAAACCAAACAGCGAACCGTCGAATTCTATGTGAAGTCCACATGACCCCTATGAACCCTGTTTAATTAGTTTAGCTTATCGTGTCCTGTGTCGATCGCAAATCGTGACAAAAAACAGAAAAAAAAACTGACCGAGGTTTAAGAATAGAAACTATTCCAAGTATGCGTGTTTGAGTCCCGTTATCTCCATAACGGCATGCGATGCTAAAATTCTACTTGAACAGTGATTTCTTGACAACATAACCTAGTTTTAAGCCCTTTAAATACTTTATTTTAATTCGAATTATTCTATGATTTAATTACTGCTGAAATCTGTTGAAAACTTCTTTTCGTAAAACCAAATTTTCTCGATACGGGGTGCGTCCCACCAAACGGGGCAATTTTGTCGTGAGAGAATTTTACCGAAAGGCGTATATCATTAATGCAGACGTGTGGGATTTTTTAAAACTTGATTTGGATGTGCGTGCACACCGAAATCAACGCGTATCCATCGAAAAATACCGTATCGGCATATTTTAACACTTGTCATATTTTTATGTGTGCTTGTCGTTTTGAAACGAAACTTATGTCATCGAATTCGCAGCATTATGCTGGTCCTGTGACCCAAGTTTGGTTCGAATCTGAGAACGTTGACAAAATACCATTTTGGGGCCTACAGTTCTACTTGACGGGTGATTTAGTGACTGTCTCATCAAAATCTAGTTCTGGACGTTCCGATGGGTCTGTATCATCGTTCTGGACTCGTAGATACTAAGTTTAACAAATTTGGAGAACTTTATCTTTGGCACATTTTTTGGTGCGAAGTAGGCCATATGTGGACCCCGCTTTGATCCAAAACTGTCAATTATGTCCCTGTATCCAAATTCGACTTATGGGTAGTCAATCCTAGCTATTTCAAGTATTCTGATAGCATTGGTGATCTTTTTTACAGCTTCCAGAGGCGTACTTGTAGATTCCAATTTTATATGAGCAACTGACGGAGTTCAGAACCAAGTCAAGTGTACCTTGCCAAATCTGCAGAGATCCTGTTATATTATTGAATTGTGTTCTTTATATATATATAATTCTGTGATATACCTATTCAACCTAGGACAGTGAGACATTGCTTAGCGTCCGAACAAGATTCGGGTGTCGACGTCGTACGCGATGTCGTATAACGTCATTTAGAGAGTTAATTCTACGATCCTATTTTTACGTGCTTGCTTTACCAAGTACGTCATACCGTAGGACACTTGATACTATTTTATGTGACAGAATCTTTCTTGGATTATTCATGGTGATTCTGTATAGGCTTACAGGATTCGTGATATGAGACTTGCATATATAGAGATATCATTATGAGTCGTTGTACTGGCTAGAGGTCATGATCTTGTGTGTTATGGACATGCGACGTGAGGTTACATTGGATGGGGAGACACACACATGCTATATATATATATATATATGTATATATATATATATATACTATAATACTGGAGTATATGATACTACTTGCTTCTATGGTCTTTCCAACACTGAGCCTGTAGTGGTCTCAGCCTGGTACTAGTGATGCTCTCATTGGCATTTCACATAGCTGGTTACATAGCTTACCTTGAGGATCTATTTTTATTTACTGTATTTTATTTGGCTTGAGTGTTTCTTGTACCTTGTTATTTCCCCTGAGGACCTGGATCTGAATTATGTCCCCAGGTACATCAGAGGAAGATTGCCCCGAGGTATACGGGACATGAGCTGACGTTGGAGCAGTACTAGCACCAAAGGATGAGGTTGTGCCAGAGGATATTTCCTGAGTATTCAGTTACTTAGTTATTTTTGCTTAGTGTTATTTCATATCTGGACTTGGACTTATGGACATATGTATTGGTGTTATTCTCTTTCCTTTATTGTGTCGGATTGTTCCCCGAGACACTACTTATGTGGACTTATTGATGGACTATTTTCTTTATCTATTATCTTGACTGGTCTATCATATTGAATTGTATTTTTTTTCCGTGGATGAGACTAGAATTATACTGTGATAGATGGTGTCGACTTGTATTTATATTTGTTACAACTTAAGTGCACTCTAACGGGTCCATTAAATTGGATTTGCCATTGGAGTTGTACTGCTGGCTATTGCCACGTGGCTAGTCCCTTGGTATTTTAGGACTGTGGCGTGACATAGTTTTTGTGGTGGCCCATGCAGGTCAGACAATATATTGCTTCGGTTTTAACTAAGGGACCAAGAAAGCCTAAAAATTAGGATAGATTAAATTATAGGATCTTATCCACTTGTTGACCTGTTCTTGACCTCTATATCGACTTCAAAATAATATCTTGACTTGCATCCTGCCTTGATTCCTCTATGCAACTTTCATAGTTTACTTTATATACAGAGTAATCGATCCACGTGCCAGTGACGAGACTCCCACGGGTATACCACAAGGTGCTGTGATCGCCTATGACGATAGGGTGACACCACTAAGTGGAGATCCCTCCACTTAACAAAGGAATCAAGCAGATCAGCACATCTCGAGGTTCTAGCGAGACGATATTCCACCATCGCTGTAGTTTACTCCACCAATGCCAGTTTTTCCACCAGGACTGCTTATGGAGGGACAACAGATGTTCCAAATATTTTACGCAATGATGCAAGCACAACAGCAAGTTCATCAAGAGGCTCATCGTCACCAGGCAGAGAACCTGAGGAACAATATAGTGACTGCACTGGAGCAGTCAAAGCCACCAGCTAGACGGCCATCGATGGTATCTATCACTGATTTCTGCTAGCTGAAGCCCTATATATTTTCTGGCAAGGAGGAGACCACTGAAGTTCATGAGTGGCTCACAAACACTCAACGCCAATTGGAAGCAGCTGAGCTTCCAAGGGAGCTTTGGATGACTGCCGTCATGATGCAATTGACGGGCAATGCACATCACTGGTGGCTATCTGAGGAGAGACGGCTCAGACCAGACTGAGTCACTTGGGAGGAGTTCTCTAGACTCTTCAAGGGATAAGTTTAACCGCCTCACTCAAGGCAACATGACGGTAGAAGAGTACAATGCAGAGTTCATCCGTTTGAGTCACTTTGCCCCTACTCTGATTTCGACAAAAGAGAAGAAGGCAAAGAAGTTCTTTGACGGACTTAGCTTTGAGCTATAGAGATTAATCGGCTCTGTTGCACCTACTTCATTCACGGACGTCCTTGCTGCAGTCCGACGCATGGTGCGCGTCACCAGGAAAGAGTACAACCAGAAACGACTATTCACATCAGCACCAGCCAGAGCACCACAGGAAGAAGCTGCAAAGAGACCTCACATGCACCAGCCACCCAGAGCAACTCCGCCGACACTGGCTACATGTCAATATTGTGGCAAGCGAGGTCATTACGAGAGCGAGTACAGACGCAAGTTGGGACTATGCTTGATTTGCGGATCCAATAAACATTCAACCAAGGATTGCCCTGAGCGTCGAGAGGGAGCACCGATGGTAAACTGACAAGCTTTACCAGCACCGAGACCAGTTCAGCAGCCACATTGACCAGCTTATCCAGCACCAGGAGCATCACAGGAGGAAGATGGAGGATTCAGACCACCAGAACCAGGAGGATATCAGGCGAGGCCACCCATAGCATCACAGACAATACTCTTCCAGCAGGCCCAACAACAGCAGAGGGCACCACCACAGGGACATGGACAGGCTTTTGCGATGACAGTGGAGGAGGCACAGACTCAAGGAGTAGCGAATATGGGTAAGATTTAGTTTTATCATAGCTAGCTATAGTAACGAATATTTCGAGTAATACTTTAACATGTGCCTGTTAGGTCCATTCCCTAGCCTATACCTAGTATTATATTAGCATGAACTTGTTGGTCCTGAGTAGTAATATGTAAGTGGTACCTAAGATTTCAGAAGTTGTAGTTGATCCTCGCTCTAATCAGACTCCTTTACTCTTGAGTTACTTATCTCTCATTGCCTAGAAAAAAAATTTTTATTGCTTCCCTACGTGTTCTGCTTAAATAAAACCCTTACCCTTCCTCTCAATTTTTTCCATGTTTATGGTCCCTTACCCTTTGTGTCACAACCCGCACCCAGATATTCGGGGACGAGTACATAGTTACGCCCAGCCTACGCCACAGAATTAGCGGTAGAACACTGTCTGAGTCATTTCTAACTACCTAACATCTCAATAATATAATATGTTACCTGTCAATCATCACAAGAGGAGCAATATGGTATCTCACAAGTATAGCTTATCTCAATCACAAAACAAACTAAGGAAGAATAATGCACGAATGGAATAGCGAAGGAAAGAAAGATACAATCCACAATATACAATAATAGTACATTTATGAATCTCAACAAAAGAATAGTCTACTATAAGATCACCAACATAAAATAAACCTCCTCGGTCACTGGTACTATGTCCTCTGGCTCTAGGGAAGTATCCTCTAAAGTCTCACCCTCCTGTGGGCCGTAATACGTGGAACACTAACTCCTCTAGCCAATCATCTAAAAAATATATCCAGTCAGGATTGGAGAAAAGTACATACTTCTGAAAGCAGTTTCAAATACATAATCGAGCATATATAACAAGCAATAGAAAAAGGATACAAGATGCACAAGTAGAAAGAATATACAATACAGGGTGAACAAGCAATAAGCACAATAAGAACTGAAAGTAAATACAAGAAATAACTGCAAGTAGGGAACAAGAATACTAACTATGTGATTTAGAGTGCAAGTTCGTTATGTGATCGACTTAGGTTGTACATGAGGTATAAAGGTAACTCCATTATACGTGAGGTGTATAATCAACATGTACATGAGAACAAGAGGGCTTTGATCACATAACCAACTCCTACTCCCCCTCCCCAACCAATACTCATGGATCCAATCATGACACGTTACGTACATGATCACGATATAGTCACACTAGCACACGAAATAGTGGATGCACAAGAAGCACATGAAAGTCAATACCCGATGCACATGATGAATACATGTGACTGGATACCCGTTGAACATGGTAGGGATAACATATCCTGATGGGATCCATATAGCACCAGTCCGTGAAATCACTGTGTCGAGATCAATGTATACAATTCTAGAATATGCATATATACAATATTATGAATTGAAAACAATCAGAGAAATGTACTTGCCTGAAGTCCTGAGCAAAGTGTGTCTCTCGATGCCCAAGCTGGTGTCACAACCTATATATGGTATGTTGCATCAATACAAGGTTCAATGATAAAAATAAATAAAGTTGATGTAATTCTAGGTCAATACGCCGTTTCTAAGTCAAACCAATGAATTCTAGGTTGCAAGAGTCTAATACTAAGTCACTAAGTCGAGACGCTATGAAGCTATACTATACAAGCTAAGCTAAGAATAAATAAAACACTCAAAGAGCCATATCCTAAGATACACAAGTTTCTAATTATGAAATTATGGTTTTATATATGTATACAAGTCAAATATTATGATATTATATCAAAACAGTTGAAATAGGATACCTTGGTCTTGCACTAATGCGTATCGCAACTACCTGGATACCCAATTCAATACTTTGGGTATCAGCCCAATACCTTGGTGATACCTTGGTATCTCAAGGCAACCCAACACTTAGTATGACTAATACAATATATAACTAACTATATAATATCTAGCTACTAACAATAATAACTAATACAAGTATATATATACATATATATATACTAACTATTTACTAGTACCACAATATAAACCAACTTCCTATCATTAAAGCCACCTACACACCTAGATATATATCTATGCTTAGCTAGTAGGTATATATATATCTACTATTAAAAGAACCAAGGTAACTACCTACATAAAAATACTACCAAACTAACTAAACTGCTAAAAATCAAGTATGCATATATGTATGCAGTTTAGCTAACTAACTAACTAACACCTAAACTCAACTATTAATTGAGCTATACAGAACCTAATTACTAACCATACATCAAACCAAATCCTCAGCTAATACTAACTGGATGCACTGATAAACGCTACCTGAAACTGAACGGGATACACTCTGAAAGCATTGGTGCTACAAGTACTGCACAGTGCTGTGCTTCCACATTGCTGAGATCCCCCTTGCTGATACTGATCTCTACTCTCTTCAATGTACGATTGATGCACAATGCTGCTGAAGATGGATGTACCATATAGCTGTTGTGATGCTGTGATGCAGGGTTGTTGTGCACTGCTGAACATCATTGGTACTGCTCCTCTCCTCCATTTATGATCTGCCTGAGTGCACAGTATCCTTAGCAACTAACTGCTGCTCAGTATCTTCAAAAGCATGCTGCAGTTGCTCCCTTCATCGATTGCCTCTACTGCATGTGCTGTTCTTCATTGTTTGCCTCTACTGCAGGTATTGTTCTTTATTATTTGCCTCTGCTGTAGGTGCTATTCTTCATTGACTGCCTCTGCTGCAGGTGTTATTTTTTATTGTTCCTGCAGTTGCTGTCTGTATTAGATGTGCACTGCACACAACAACTCAGTTTCAGCTGCTCTCTCCATTCAACTGTGCACTGCATTAGGGACTGATGGTTACACTTGTGTGCCAATCCCCTTGCTAATACTGTAACTTGCTCACTGATACACGGCTGTTGTTCTATCCTACCCAACACACACTGACACATCATGCTATACAATACTCTAACACAACTATGTATAATTATATATGTATGTATATAATCACACACACACATCTATACACAACACAGCACACACAACACTATATATCTCTAACCATACAAATTATCCTATATATATATATATATATATATATATATATATATATATATATATATATATATATATATATATATATATATACTCTCACATAAAAAGGATATATGCATATATATATATACACTCATATAGATAGGTATATATATAACTACCTATACTAGTACATTTATATATATATGGACACACACAACACACAACCCAAATACCCTATTATATACTCTATATAACCCATAGATAGCGTATATATACATAATTATACATGTACGTATAATGAGAAGAACAAAATATCAAACACATGGAGCGCATCGCACCCGTATCACACTTTTCTATGATACGCTTGCGATACGGCCCCAACACACAACCAAACGTATTCCGGAGGACACGTACAAGTCTAATACATAAATTTTGAATAATACGTATAGTAATTAGAGTGTCCACATGTCCGTATCATAATGTGATATGCACAAGGCCCCGTGTCGGAGAAAACCCCCCAAAATTAACCTTTTTTATCAAATTGACGAGATACGGCATACACGTATCCAATTATGGACACGACACTAGTCACAAACAAATAATCAAGTGTCAATTAGATCTATTAGATCAATTGATTGGCACTACATGTGCCAATCTCGGAATTCCCCTAAAATTGGTACCAAATTGGTCATAACTTCCACCGTAGGTCTCTAATTGACCCAAAACCAAATTCTATGGGTAGACTATGCATTTGGGTTGGTTTCTCATGATAAAATCACAGATCTAGAGTTTATTAGAACGGGAAAAACTGAATTATACCTATTGGGAGATGGATTCCCAATGAAAAGTCCCTAATTGACAAGTAGCTCCTCTCCTTGTAGATCTTGGCCTCCTCTTTCTTGCTCCTTGCTTCCTTCTTATAGATCCTTAGTGTAGAAATATCAATGATGAAATTAGAAGGGGAATAGTGAAGAATTGGTGATGGAATGGAGGGAATTTGGAGAGGAAAATTATAGATCTAGAATTTCAAAAATTGGAATGAATGAAATAATTTTCTTTCTCCTCAAGGAGGGGGCCGGCCTACATACACTCTTCATGCAAAGTAAAAAGTCACCAATACCCCTTGGGGCCTCTCATGAAGAAAATAATTAGCCAGGGAAGTTCTAGTCTAATTGTTTCACTAATTAATTAAGCCTCCTAATCCATGGGCCTAATTTATGGGCTCAACTTAGACTAGTCAAAAAGTTTGTTTCATGCCTTCTAATTTAAATGGTTAGGTCCACTACACAAGTCCAAATAAATTTATACTAGCAATAATTATTAATACAATAAATAAATAAATAAATTATGCCATGCACAAATATTAATTATAATAAATCCTAAAAATAATTAATACCCATTGACAAATACCAAACTACCCCTGGATGAAAATGTCACGCCCCAGTCCCAAAATATGTAGGACTAGGAACACGTAAGCATGCCAGCCATATGTATATGGCAACTCCAATATATGGATACCATAATACTCACGTATGCTGTAATATGAATATAAACTCACATGTGGTATAAATATAGTATCACAAGTCACAGAAATACTAATCTCATCCACACAACAAGTCATAGAAAGAAATATCTAAACTAGAATAATGAGTCTGAATAATCCAAAACTAATAGTCGGGTGGAGACAAATCCACTACCAATGACTATATCACTACTAACATGAGAGAGAAGGATAAATCTCCAATATAAATGAGATGATGATATAAAGGTATCAGCGAAGGGATCCCTCGCTAGAGATAATCACTGATGCTCAGAAGGTAAGACCTCCTCGGAAGAGATAAGTGGTAAGTCCTGATCCGTGCTCCTGCAAAAATTCATGAACATCTACACCTGGAAAGGGACCAGGTCCTCAGAGGGACGTAACAAGATACATAGAAGCATGCAAATTTGAATACAATAAACATTCATAATGTTTAAAAATATATAAGTACGCTGTACAAGACAATCTATATGAATACAAATGAGGATAACTTTTTGACATATGGGCAAGGGTAGGCTACTTGATCTAAGCCTTACAATTCACACACCCGTCAGGGGACATCAGAAATCGTCATACCTCGGGGGTAGCGACCAGCGCGACTCTACAGAAATTGACATACCTCGGGGGTAGCGACTAGCGTGATGCACGCCCATAGTGCAAGCTATATACTATGGTTTACCAGAGTGGTTAAAGCCCATACGCCAAATAATTATCCTCTCATGATACTAGGTGTCAAGTGTGTGTCAACATATCTAATATATAGTAATGACTGAAAGAAACTACACATACAATAAATATACATAAATACAATGAATATAAAGAAATATAATAAACATGCAAAGTACTGTAAATAATTTGGCAAGGTATCTTGCCTGGTCTGAAAAAGAATGAAGTCCCAACTCAAGGCGTCGTCCGATCTACCCGTCACATAAATTAAACAAGTTAGGTTACAAAAGTGGGTGAATATGTTCCTCAATTTTAATCTATTTTAATTCTGAATAAAATAAGTATTTTAATCTTATTATAATCTGATTTTATTGTTAAACTCTAATTTTGGTCCAACGAAAGTCAACTTTACGGATTTGTGATCCATGACATACAAATCGAGGCAATCCGTTGACCAAAAAGTCAACCGACTCAAATCCTTGATTTGTGTGTAGAATTATATAGATTTCAGTTCTACATGAACACCAGAATCGACGGCTTCATAAAATCACAAGTCGGTAAAGAGTTATGTCCACAAGGGCGCACAGATGACAATTTTTGGTAGTTTCCTATTTACGTATACGTTGTACGAATTTTACAGTAAATTAAAATTATATATTAAATTCAGAAAATAATATTTTATTTAAGTTCATCATGTCAACTTTTTGAAACTTCAAACGGTTCGTAATTCCAAATTCGGGATCTCCCGAAATCTCGAAAATACGGAAACGCGTCTGATTTCGGACAACTGACACTTTCAAAATATTCTGGAAAAATAGGTTCTAAAATTATTAAAATAATTTATATATTCAGAAAACTAACCTTTATATGGTTCTAACAAAAAAAACTGGAGCACGTTTGGAGTCCGGAGCTAGGAGATATCGTCTATTTAAGTCGTCATAACTACTAGAAAATGAGGCTGAATTTATGACGAATTTTGACTGTTTTTGGACTAAAATGAGAGGAATTTGGAAGAAAAAATATGAAGGATGAGGTATTTATAATGGTGTACACTCCTTAATTGAATACGACTAAAATTGGCTAATTTGGATAGGATTAGGATGAGTTTAAATAATGATAGGATATGCATGAAGTTGCTTTCCTACTAGGCTCATGATTTGAATTAATTTAAAATAGAGTTTGAATTTATCTCAATAATTTATAATCTTAAATAGAATTAAATATAATACAAATTATTTATATATAATCTTATTAATATCTATTAACACTAAATTAACATCTATCTAATATTAAGACTATATATATCCAAATAAATCCTAAATAATTTCAAAAATCTAAATAATTTTTTTTTAAATTCTAAATAAATTACAAAAAAATATAATTATATATTTTAACCTAAAATAAATATTTTGTAGGAATAATATGCAAGTATGGTCTTATAGTAAATCATGAAAGTCCTAGAAATTTAGGTTCCCTATGTTTTAATTACTTAAAAATTCTAGAAAAATCTTCAAAAATCTAAAATAGCCTAAAAATAATTCTAAATAAAATATTTACATAAGTAAATATACTAAAAAAATTATTTTCTAATTAACTTATAGAATATTCTAAAGTAATTCAATATTTAAAATAATCTATAATAAATAAAATAATATAAAATACACACAAAATAGCTATTTTAATGAGGGGGTTTACAATCTACCCAACTTACAAAAATTTTGTCCTCGAAATTGACACTACCCATATTCATAATAATCACTATAGCTATTACACTATATTGCTATCTAGCAGTGCTTCCTCAATGTCATGGTTTGTCATTCTAACACTTCTCATTTATTGTCCATACACTATTCTATTTCTAACTCATCTACACTACCCAACTTACAAGAATTCTACTAGTAGTCAAAGTCTCTTGAAGCTATTGTCTAGGTTGTAAGGCAAATTTATTTATTGGATCGAGTATCTTGGGATACCCGTCTGGAATCTCATAACTATGATTTTTTTTCTGTAACCGTCAAGTACCGTAGTGTAAAACTGCCATGCCATCTGACCAGTATGTCTGTAAATACTTCGACTAATTTACTATAACGGTCTAGCTGCAGCTATCGCTACTTCGCCAGCGATTTGTCATAGTCGTCAGTTCGTAACAAGTATCTTCAACTCTTTCCTAGGCTTAGTCTAAGTTTTAGGGCAACAATTAAGGTATTGACTAACTTTATAAAACTATTGGGAGTATGAACTGATTCAACAATCTAACAGATTTCTATTAGGCTAAATAATGCTACTTAAGGGTTGAATTAATAAAAGAATACATATATTGCTATAGTGTATATACATAAGGGTTATCGTTATGAACTCGTCCTTTAGTTATTAATCATTACTAACATATTTATGTTTTAACTAACAAAACTAAGGGTGGGGTCGAAGTAAACCAACAATTCATAATGGCACGAAAGGATACGACTATGATAGAAAGAGTTAAGCACGAGATAAGGAATGGATATAGAAGAGAAGATGAGTCACCCAAGGGCGAGAGGGTGATAGGAAGAGAATACCACTACTGCTACGCGTGTCATCCATTAGCTTCGTGGATATGCCATCTAGTTAGGATATCAATATATCCTCATAACTGCTAAACTACCTTATATATAATTCTACGGCTATTATGTACCTAAAATCTCGTGTCACAATGGGGGTCATGAGTATGAACTGACACATATAGCTAAGGTCGTACCTGTATCTATGACTTCCTGTGCCTGCGCTTCTTATTTGTCATTATGAGTGCTTGGCCTATGGGGTATATCTGGTACTATCCGTGTATCAACTTATACTAAGCACGAACGTTCATCTTTCCGAAATAGGGGAAGACGAAGAACAACAATAAAGAGTTCAAGGAGGAGGTGATAGAATACAAGTACGAAATTCAAAGGGATTAGAGAATTCAAAAGGGAGTGGCCAAGACAGTTGTGGATTAAAACTTATTTTGGTAAATTCCTATTCTCATGTTCATATCAGAACAGTTATGTACCTGACATGATATGCTCTGACCAGTCTAGAGGGCAAGTATATTTGTTTAACAAGTTGAGTCAACTATATTTCAATCCACGTAAGGTAGTGATACAAAGATCGAACCAAGTGCGCTACGGTTGATCAGACCATAATACATCGATTCTGATTTAGACAATGTATTAGTGTGGGCCCCCAATAATATATATATCATGAACAAGCTCAATAAAAGAATAAGCTTACAAAACTAGGCTATAATAGCAGCATAAGTCGAGGTAGTAAAAATATAAGTACGCTTGATTATGATGGAGGAAGGTACATAATAATCTAAGTTCACCAAGAAGATCGGTGTTGTGCCTCTACAATTGCCATACTAATTTTTTGTCTAAGTCTAAAGTCAACCAAATGGGTGTATGAGCCCTTAAGTTCTACAGTCTAGATAAACACTAAAGTTCTATAGTCTATATAAACACTATCTTCTTATGCAAGCCTATAGTTGGTGTCATTCATTTATATTTCATTAATTGGTCAAAAGGACTATGTGATACTAGATTATAAGGCATACTACCAAACTTACAAAAATTTAACTAATAGTGTTATTGAATACTAGAGTGTATATACCTAGTATAAGTCATCTTCCTAACCCCTATCAAGCACGAGAGGAGATTAACGTTGAGAATGGATCAAGCAAGATTCAATGCAAGCAATCAAATGAGAATGCGAAATAAAATCAAGGGAGTGATAAATAAGTGGATGAGATCCTATATTCTAATCCTATGCGCAGGCTTGCTCGGTACAGTAACGTAACCGAGATAATATGCTCTCGACCAGCATGGGCTACCATAAAAATATGTCACACCCCAGTCCCAAAATAGTATCTTGCCTATTATATAACTAATTATTTGCATATGTCACACCCCAGTCCCAAAATAGTATCGTTCCAGGTAAAAGTATATTAAATAAATCCTCTAATTTATGTATATTATATAACTTATTCGTGATGCTAACTTAATAAATTATTTATTGTAGCAAACGTATTTTTATCCTCCGCACCGGGCCGAGTTGATCGAGCGGCTCTTTCCTACCGTTGCTGCCAAGCTTATCCGAGATGCTCTGGATGACCAGAAGGCTCGTGATCGTGTTGGAAAACCGATCCAAGGTTGGATCACGCCTGAGCAGTGGACTGCGATGAGGGCTAGATTCGACGATCCGAGCTACAAGGAAAGGTCTAAGAAGGCCAAGGCGGCTAGGCAGAATGCTGCCAAGTGGTGTGGTAGCACGATTCCGATGACGGAACATTTTCGTCGTTTGGTATGTTTTTTCTTTTAAAATATATTATTTTAATATAATTACCATAAAATGGTACTTGGAAAAAATATTTAAGTTTAGTAATAAATAATATATTTTTAACAGGTACAGAGGGGTGAGGATGCAAACATGGTGACCGTCTTCTTGGCCACCCATCGCAAGGACGGAAATCTCATTGATGAGAGGGCCTCACAAACCTATGTAAGTATTACTTTACTTTGTGTTTATTTTAATATAACTTAGGCAATTATCGAGTTTCCAAACCTTTTCTAGGCCGAGTATCTTAGGCTGCGTGAGCGGGCGACTGCTAGTGCACCTACACCTGGAGAGGCTGGTACTTCGTCGCAGCCCGCTCCATCTCCGTCGGCGGATGACCTGTGGGTGACCGCAGCTGGTGGTCTCCAGAGGGGTACGTACTACGGTACGGGCTCCTATGGTGCCCTGGTTGCGACGTAGTCATCTAGGGCCTCCCCGATAGCTGCGCATTCCACACACCCCTCGCAGTCGCAGCCCTCGTAGTCGTCGGCCAGAGTCCAGGAGGCCGTCCAGGAGGCCGTTGACCGTCAGATTGCGTCTCTCCGTGACGACTTGCTGCGAAGTATGGAGGACCAGTCCCGGTCCCAGCCGCAGGCGGACGATCCGATGCTCATCGCACGATTGGATATGCTCGACCGCAGCATGACGGAGCTACGAGAATTGACAAATGATATTAGAGCCTCCAATGATCGCAACATCATGGAGCTGCAGGTGTCACATCTATCGATGGGCGAGAAGCTGACGAGGATGCAGGATTCAATGGGTAATAGCAGTACGAGGCTGTTATCTACCCTGGATTCTTACAACCAGCGACTCGCAGACTTGGAGCGGGCACAGCCTCCACCGACGTCACTGCCTTCTCCATCGACATCGGTGTCGATTCCACGGGACGAGTATGATGAGTTCTTATCCTTCAAGCGCGCCGATGGTCAGCCTCCTGCAGATCCGCAGTAGTATAGTTATTTTTATTATTATTTAGGATGCGATTGTATATTATGAATTATTGATACTTCAACAATAGGCATGATGTATGATGCTTCTTGTGGTCTTTAATTTTTTAGTTAATTTAATTGGATTATATAGTTATCTTGCATATCCACATTTAATTGGATTGATACTTCAACAATGCTTCTTGTGGTCTTTAATTTAATTGGATTATATAGTTATCTTGCATTCAACAAAAGCTAACCGAAGATTGATCTAGAAAAGAGGAGCATGAGCAGGAGGATGTTTCCATTAGTCTCATGATGCTCTCTAGAGACGCCGGATACTGGGGATCCAATCCTGCCGAGTCGTCGGACAAGAATTCTGCAATCTTGGAGGAGGATAGGGATTGGAATGAGTTGAAGAAGCCAAACAGCTACAAAGATGGCGAATTCTACTGTGATTCGGACGAGGAGGAGTCGAAGAAGGGTGGTTCTTGTGGTGTCAAGAAGAGGAGATGGAGGAGGAGGAGGACTAGATTGGATCATGTTGGTGTGTGTGATGAAGATGGTTACGGTGCTAGATTGGGGAAGAGCCGATACGAGTGTGCCTCTTGCAAGAAGAGTTTCCACTCCTACCAGGCTGTAGGCGGGCACCGTGCGAGCCACAAGAGGCTCAAAGGGGGATGCTGCAGCAGAGGAGGCGAGAGTACTACTAGCCCATTGGATGTCGTCGATCCGACAGTTGTCCACAGTAGAAAGGCTAAAACTGCAGGGAATCACCAATCTGGACACTATTTTTTTTTTAAATTAGCGACGGTTTTAGCGACGTTTAGCGACGTTAAGTTACGTCGCTAAATACGTCGCTAATTAGCGATGCTTTAACAAGTCGCTAAATACGTCGCTAATGACATCGCTAATGACGTCGCTATACGTCGCCAATTGCTGACATGGCAGTATAGCCAGGTCATTAAAGACGTCGGTGTAACGTCGCTATAGACGTCGCTAATCAGCGACGTTTAGCGACTTTAATAAATGTCGCTATTTAGTGACTTGGCGTTGCTAAACGTCGCAAAAATTTACGACACATTAAAGTCGCTAAAAACGTCGGTATAGCGACATTTTTTTTGGCGACTTGGGTTTTTTCGACAACTTTATAACGTCGCTAATTACGTCGCTAAACCAAATTAGCGACGACATTTTATTATTTAGCGACATTTTTAGACGTCGCTAATTTGACTTTTTCTGGTAGTGGCTGAACATCATTGGTACTGCTCCTCTCCTCCATTTATGATCTGCCCGAGTGCACAGTATCCTTAGCAGCTAACTGTTGCTCAGTATCTTCAAAAGCCTGCTACAGTTGCTCCCTTCATCGATTGCCTCTGCTGCAGGTGCTATTCTTCATTGTTTGCCTCTGCCGTAGGTTCTATTCTTTGCAGATGCTGTTCTTCATTGTTTGCCTCTACTGCAGGTGTTGTTCTTCATTGTTCCTGCAGTTGCTGTCTGTATTAGATGTGCACTGCACACAATAACTCGGTTGCAACTGCTCTCTCTATTCAACTGTGCACTGTATTAGGGACTGATGGTTGCACTTGTGTGCCAAGCCCCTTGCTATTACTGGTAACTAGCTCACTGATACACGACTGTTGTTCTATCCTACCCAACACACACTGACACACCATGCTACACAATATTCTAACACAACTATGCATAATTATATATGTATGTATATAATCACACACACACATCTACACACAACATAAAGCAGACACAACGCTACATATCTCTAACCATATGAATCATCCTATATATATATATATATATATATATATATATGTACTCATATAGATAGGTATATATATAACTACCTATACTAGTACATTTATATATATATATATGGACACACATAACACACAACCCAAATACCCTATTATATACTCTGTATAACCCATAGATAGCATATATATATACATAATTATACATGTACGTATAATGAGAAGAATAAAATATCAAACACATGGAGCGCATCGCACCCGTATCACACTTTTCTATGATATGCTTGCGATACGGCTCCAACACACAACCAAACGTATCCCGGAGGACACGTATAAGTCCAATATATAAATTATGAACAATACGTATAGTAATTAGAGTGTCTACATGTCCGTGTCATAATGTGATATGCACAAGGCCCCGTGTCGGAGAAACCTCCCCAAAATTAACTCATTTTGTCAAATTGACGAGATACGACATATACGTATCCAATTGTGGACACGACACTAGTCATAAACAAATAATCAAGTGTCAATTAGATCAATTGACAAATACTACATGTGCCAATCTCAAAATTCTCCTAAAATTGGCACCAAATTGGTCATAACTTCCACCGTATGTCTCCTATTGACCCAAAAACAAATTCTATAGGTAGCCTATGCATGTGGGTTGGTTTTTCATGGTAAAATCTCAGATCTAGAGTCTATTATAAGGGAAAAAATTAAATTATACCTATTGGGAGATGGATTCCCAATAAAAAGTCTCCAATTGACAAGTAGCTCCTCTCCTTGTAGATCTTGGCCTCATCTTCCTTGCTCCTTGCTTCCTTCTTGTAGATCCTTGGTATAGCAATCTCAATGATAAAATTAGAAGGGAAATGGTGAATAATTGGTGGAGAATTGGTGAGGGAATGGAGGGAATTTGGAGAGGAAAATTGTAGATCTAGAATTAGAAAAATTAAAATGAATGAAATAATTTTCTCTCTCCTCAAGGAGGGGGCCAGCCTATATACACTCTTCATGCAAAGTGAAAAGTCACAAATACCCCTTGGGGCCTCTCATGAAGAAATTAATTAGGGAGGAAAGATTCTAGTCTAATGGTTTTACTAATTAATTAAGCCTCCTAATCCATGGGCCTAATTTATGGGCTCAACTTAGACTAGTCTAAAAGTTTGTTTAATGCCTTCTAATTTAAATGGTTAGGTCCACTACACAAGTCCAAATAAATCTACATTAGCAACAATTATTAATATAATAAATAAATAAATAAATCAGGCCATGCACAAATATTAATTATAATAAATCCTAAAAATAATTAATACCCATTGACAAAGACCAAACTACCCCTGGATGAAAATGTGAGAGTAACACTTTGTGGCGTGCTTCAACAAATGTCATACAACCGCGTCATATGTTTTGGAGCAAACCTTTCCTGACCGGTTACGTTTTATTTTTTTTAATTACGAGGATGCAATTCTTTTAAGTTGGGTAGATTGTAAACCCCCAAATTTTTAGATTTTAGATTTTATTATTTTATTATGTATTTAAGGAAGAATTTTTATTAATTTTAGCTAATTAGATAATTATAATATTCATGGATAAATATTTATGTGTATTTAATTAATTACTAATATAACATAAAAAATATATTTTTGGGTGTATAACTATTATTAAAATATTATAGAATTTTCCTGAAAATTATTTGGGGTTCAAACCTATTTTTGGCTATATATATATATATATATATATATATATATATATATATATATAATAAATAATAAATAAAAAAACCAAACCATAAACCCTAAACCCTAAACCGAACCTAAAACACGAACCCGCACCCAAAACTAGGAAACAAAAACCCAAACCCAAATCCCTCCCCCCCCTGCAACAATAACCGCCCAGCCCCCGACCCCTTCACCTTCTGTAACTTCCCCGACTCCACCGTTCCCCTTCTGAAACCCGCCCTCGACCGCTCATTTCCCATTCCTAACCCCACTTTCACCCTATATATACCATAGACTACCACCAGCCTTTCTCGACCATCGCCGACGCATTCGACCGTCGTCGCACGCCACCGCGAAGACCCACCCAAATCCTGAGCAACAGTGCATATGTGAGGTACTCTTCTTTCCATTTCCTTTTCTTCTTGCACAGTAAACCAAACAACGAACCGCCAAATCCTATGTGAAGAGCAAATGACCCCCATGAATCCTGTTTAATTAGTTTAGCTTATCGTGTCCTGTGTTGATCTTAAATTGTAACACAAAACAGGAAAAAAATGATCAAGTTTTAAGAACAGAAACTGTTCCAAGTACGCATGTTTGAGTCCCGTTATCTCCATAACGGCACGCGATGCTAAAATTCTACTTAAAAAGACTTCTTGACAACATAACCTAGTTTTAATCCCTTTAAACACTTTCTCTTAACTCGAATTATTCTGTGATTTAATTACTGCTAAAATATGTCAAAAACTTATTTTTCTAAAACCAAAATTTCTCGATACGAGATACATTCCGCTAAACGAGGCGACTTCGTCGTGTGGACATTTTACCGAAAGGGGCGTATCATCAACACGAACGTGTGAGATTTTACAGAACTTGATTTGGATGTGCGTGCACACCGGAATTAACGCATATCCTTTGAAAAATACCGTATCGGCCTGTTATGACACTTGCTATATTTGTGTGTGTACTTGTTGTTTCATAACAAAACTTACGCCATCGAATTCGCATCGTTACGTTGGTCCTGTGACCCAAGTTTGGTTCAAATTTGAGAATGTTGACGAAATACCGTTTCACGGGTCCCACGATTCCACTTGACGGGTAATTTCGTGACCGTCTTATCGGAATCCAATTCTAGATATTCCGTTGGGTTCATATCATCGTTCTGGACTTGTAGACACTATGTTTGATGAATTTGGAAAACTTTATCTTTGGCACATTTTTCTGTACGAAGTGGGCCACATGTGGACCCCGCTTTGATCCAAAATAGTCAATTCTGCCCCTGTGTCCAAATTGGACTTATGGGTCATCAATCCTAGCTATTTCAAGTATTTTGAGAGTATTGGTGATATTTGCTACAACATCCGGAGGCGTACTTGGATATTCCACTTTTACAGGAGCAACTGACGGAGTTTATAACCTAGGCAAGTGTACCTTGCCAAATCTGTAGAGATCCTGTTATATTATTGAATTATCTTCTTTCTATATATATACTTCTATGATGTACCTGTTTCACCTAGGACCGTGAGATGTTGCTTAGCATCTGAACAAGATTCGTGTGTCGACGCCGTACGCGAAATCGTATAACGTTATTTAGAGAGTTGATTCTACGATCCTATTTTTACGTGCTTGCTTTACCAAGTACTTCATACCGTAGGAAACTTGACACTATTTTGTGTGACAGATAGATTATTCATGGTAATTCTGTATAGACTCACAGGATTCATGATATGAGACTTGCATATATAGAGATATCATTATGACTCGTTGTACTAGCTAGAGGTCATGATCTTGCGTGTTATGGACATGAGACGTTATTGACATGAGACGTGAGGTTACATTGGGTGGGGAGAGACACACAGGCTACAGGTTGATTATATATATATATATATATATATATATATATATATATATATATATATATATATATATATATATATATATATATATATATATATATATATATATATATATATACTACTGGAGCACATGATACTACTTGTTGCTATGGACTCCCCGATACTGAACCTGTAGTAGTCTCAGCCTGAGTACTACTGATGCTCTCATTTGTATTTCACATAGCTGGTTAAATAGCTTGCCCCGAGGATCTATTTTTATTTACTGCATTTTATTTGGCTTGAGTATTTTTTGTACCTTCCTATGTCCCCTGAGGACCTGGATCCGAATTATGTCCCCAGGTACAGCCGAGGAGGATTACCCCGAGGTATACGGGACATGAGATGACGCTGGAGCAGTACTGGCCCCAGAGGATGAGGTTGTGCCAGAGGATTTCTTGTTGTTCTTTGCTGATGAAGCCACTAGCTATCAGTTTGTTGACTTAGGCTTCGATGGCGTTCATAATGTCCGGCCGGAACTGTCGTTGCTGCTGTTTGACAGGCTTAGCGTTCGGCGATATATTGAGCTTATGGACTACAATTTGGGGGTCCAGTCCTGGCATGTCTTTGTAACTCCAGACATAGATATTAATTTATTCCCTGATGAGCTGTAACAGGGATTCTAGGTATTCGTCGGAAAGAATTTTGCTGATAAAGATAGGCTTAGGGGAGGTCTCGTCGCCTAGATCGACTTGTACAACTTCGTCCTCGGTAGGAGGGTCTCGCTGCTCAAATAGTATCTCTTATTGGGAATCTAGGCATTGGGCCCTCGGCTCTATTTCAAAGAGTTCGGGTGGGTCCACGTTATCCTCCTCAGGGTCAGATGACACCATGTTGGCGGACAACGTTTGTCTGAGCATGTCCTCGATACTGACGTTAGAGTGCCAAGCAGAAGATTCTAAAGAGTGAGAGTGCACTTCATATTCTTCATATGAGCTCTCGGGAGTTGTGGGAGGTGTTACATATCCTTAGCCATGCTTGGTCTGCTGGTATTAATCCTCGGACTTGCCTGTGGGAGCAGTTAGATGCAGGGACAACCGTCGATCCTTACCGTGGTTTAAGCCCTTATTGGCCTTCAGGTCGTACCCCATCTTATGGATAAGGTGCTTGGATTACGAGCTATACCGGTTGAGTAATATTTTGCCGGTATCAGGTTCTGGATATAGTTCTTCTTGGACAAAGTATTAGGGGCATTCTACTCTGCAGAAGATGAAGAGTTTGTCTCCTCTCATTCTGTCCAGAACTGGGAAGTAGAAGTTTTAGCTGGGGAGGATCTGGTTCACTGCGAAGGTGGTAGTCACCTGTGTTTGAAGATGAAGGCCCAGACCGTGCTCCATGGAATACAGTATGATTATATCTGCACGTTCGAAGTAGTTCAAAGATAATCCTTTATTCATAAAATGAGGTATCTTTACTTTGGGGATTACATCATCGAGGGAAGGGACGTTGGCATGAGCGGCTACATACTCCTCCAGCTCATCTTTTTCGAGGGCCACCCCCAGTGCGAGCGAAGGCTTCGGTGGATTCATGCGTAGTTTTACCACCAAGAATTCTGAATTTATAAGAGGTGCCGGAGCCTCCCTTGGTAGTCTTTGAAGGCGAATGACCATAGGTTTTAAAGGTGTAGACGGCGTCAGATCTTCCCTCTGTGGTCAATTTGGCCTATGAAGGTGAACGACTAGAGGTTCGATGTTGTAGACAGTGTCGAATCTTCCTTTGGTGGCTGACTCGGCCTGCGAAGGCGGACAACCAAAGGTTCGGGTGCCACCTTGTGCAGTTTTATGACAAAGGGAGCGGTTGTTTCGGGAGCACATGCCTTGAGACAGACCCTCAGGGCCTCCTCTGGTGTTGTCGCTGCCTCTGCTTCATCACCTGCCTCGTTGCCCCCTCCTCTTGGGGGACTTGCTTTTAGTGGATTGTATCGGATTAGTAGGTCTCAACCCCTTTAAACGGGTGTACGTCCGCAAATTATGTCTTGACAATGCCATTGTCGTCCACATACTTTAGACATTGGTGAAGAGTTGATGGCACGATCATGTATTGGTGTATCCAAGGTCGTCCTGTAAACCCCCAGATTTTTAGAGTTTAGAGTTTAGATTTTAGTATTTTATTATTTATTTAAGGAAGAATTTTTATTAAATTTAGCTAATTTGATAAATATAATATTCATGGATAAATATTTATGTGTATTTAATTAATTACTAATATTAAATAAAAAATATATTTTTGGGTGTATAACTATTATTAAAATATTATAGAATTTTTCTGAAAATTATTTCGGGTTCAAACCTATTTTGGCTATATATATATATTCACACACACACACACACACACACACACACACACACACACACACACACACACATATATATATATATATATATATATATATATATATATATATATATATATATAATAAATAATAAAACCAAACCCTAAACCCTAAAACGAACCAAAAACCTGAACCCACACCCAAAATTCGGAAACAAAAACCCAAATCCAAATCCCCCCCACCCCCGCTACAGTAACCGCCCAGCCCCCGACCCCTACACCTTCTGTAACTTCCCCCGTCTCCAACATTCCCCTTCTGAAAACCGCCCTCAACCACTCCTTTCCCATTCCTAAACTCCCCATTTTCACCCTATATATACCACAGACCACCACCAGCCTTTCTCGACCACCGCCGACGTTGTCGAACGCCGTCGCACGATGCTACGAAGACCCGCCCAAATCCCGAGCAATAGTGCACACGTGAGGTACTTACGTCATATTTTCGTGTGTGCTTGTCATTTTGTAACGAAACTTACGTCATCGAATTTGCCGCGTCACGCTGGTCCTGTGACCCAAGTTTGGTTCGAATATGAGAACGTTGACGAAATACCATTTTGGGGCCCATAGTTCTACTTGACGGGTGATTTCGTGACCGGCTCATCAAAATCTAGTTCTGGATGTTCCGTTGGGTCTGTATCATCGTTCTGGACTCGTAGATAAAAAGTTTGACGAATTTGGAGAACTTTATCTTTGGCATATTTTTTGGTGCGAAGTGGGTGTGCCACATGTGGACCCAGCTTTGATCCAAAATTGTCAATTATGTCCCTGTGTCCAAATTGGACTTATGGGTAGTCAATCCTAGCTATTTTAAGTATTCTGATAGCATTGGTGATCTTTTTTACTGCATTCAGAGGCGTACTTGTGGATTCCACTTTTACATGAGCAACTGACGGAGTTCAGAATCCAGTCAAGTGTACCTTGCCAAATCTGCAAAAATCTTGTTATATTATTGAATTATGTTCTTTCTATATATATAATTCTGTGATGTACATGTTCAACCTAGGACCGTGAGACATTGCTTAGCGTTCAAACAAGATTCGGGTGTCGATGCCGTACACGGAGTCGTGTAACGTCATTTAGAGAGTTAATTCTACGATCCTATTTTTACGTGCTTGCTTTACCAAGTACGTCATACCGTAGGACACTTGACACTATTTTATGTGACAGAATCTTTCTTGGATTATTCATTGTGATTCTGTATAGGCTTACAGGATTCGTGATATGAGACTTGCATATATAGAGATATCATTATGACTCATTGTACTGGCTAGAGATGATAATCTTGCATCAATATATATATATATATATATATATATATATATATATATATATATATATATATATATATATATATATATATATATATATATATATACTATACTATACTATACTATACTATACTATACTACAGGAGTACATGATACTACTTGCTTCTATGGGCTCCCCGACACTGAGCCTGTAGTTGTCTCAGCCTGAGTACTAGTGATGCTCTCATTGGTATTTCACATAGCTGGTTACATAGCTTACCCTGAGGATCTATTTTTATTTACTGTATTTTATTTGGCTTGAGTGTTTCTTGTACCTTGCTATTTTCCCTAAGGACCTGGATCCGAATTATGTCCCCAGGTACAACAGAGAAAGATTACCCCGAGGTATATGGGACAGGAGCTGACGTTGGAGCAGTACTGGCACCAGAGGATTTTTTCTGAGTATTCAGTTAGTTACTTAGTTATTTTTGCTTAGTATTATTTCATATCTGGACTTGGACTTATGGACATATGTATTGGTGTTATTCTCTTTCCTTTATTGTGTCGGATTGTTCCCCGAGACACTACTTATGTGGACTTATTGATGGACTATTTTCTTTATCTATTATTTTGACTGGTCTATCATATTGAATTGTATTTACTTTCTGTGGATGAGATTAGAATTTTACTATGATAGATGGTGTAGACTTGTATTTATATTTGTTACAGCTTAAGTGTACTATAACGGGTTCATTAAATTGGGTTTGCCTATTGGAGTTGTGCTGCTGGCCATTGCCATGTGGCTAGTCCTTCGGTATTTTGGGACTGTGGTGTGACACGTCCCAACAGGACATTGTAGGATACATCCACGTCGATGATGTAGGAAGTGATATCTTTTTTCCAGTCGTCGATCAGGCATTTCAGACAAATCTTGCCCATATGGTAGCTTCTTCCTGCGTTGAAGCCACTGATGGCAGTATTAGTGGCTGCCAGTCGATGCATCGGGATACCAAAGGTCTGAAGCAGACTCTGCGAGATGATGCAGATTAATGAACCAGGATCGATGTGTATTTGGTCCACCTTAATGGCATCGATGTACCCTGTATAATACAGGGGATGATCATGCTGGTTGTTCTTTAGCAACATATCCTATTGCGAGAACGTGATATTAGGTATTGCCTCCACGATATTATTGCATTGGGGGCAAGAAGCCAGAATTTCGGTTGGCGGTTTGATCTGCGCCAGATAGATGTCGATATTTTGCAATGCCTCGCTATGAGCAGCCATGGTGTCTTTGGCGAGCCGTAGAAGCTCAAATAGTGACAACTTTGCCGGGGTATTGGTGAATTGAGCCAAGACGTCAAAGTTGTAGGGATTTTTTAGTCCCTGAGCTATTTCCTTACGCAACAGCTCATTAAAGCGTCCTTCTTTTTGTTTGGACTTGACTGCTGGTGGGGGTTGAGATGGACCCGGATCAGGCACGACAGGTGTAGTAGTTGGAGGTGCATTGACGTCGGTAGCTTCGTAATCTCGCTGGTACGCAAGGCCCAACCTGGTTGCCCCTGCCCAGGCCTCCTCAGCTGTGGGAGAGACCATATGGCAGGACTTGGATTTTCTTGTTTTAGGCTTGATGGCGAGAGGCGTTGCTTGCTGCATCAAGTTTGGGACCAGATCCGGGTGGACCCACATGATCTCGCCCCATGGCATAGTAAGAGTTTGGTCACAAGATGGTGGAAGATTGACTACCTCCATTGTTGCCCTTGGGATCGGTGTGACTCCGTCCTGGGCTTCCGTCGCGGGGAAGTTGCCGAACTGGAGGGATACCAAGTTGGCGACATCTGTTACGTCAATGAAGTCCAAGAAGAGAGCTTTAGTATCGATCAAGCGCTGGATGTACCAGTCAAAAAATCCAAAAGCATTGCTCGCTTAACAAAAAATCTTTTGAAAACGAGGGAAAGAGAGTCTCCTTCTTAAAGAAGACTAAAATTCAAGTCCTAATCGACTTCGGTTCACACGAAAAAGTGCTTCAAAAGGTGTCCGTAGCTCAGCATCTGTTACTGGACATCTTGTTTTCAGCTCTGTTCCTATTTTGATGTGAGACATGAATAATCGAAGTGAATTAAAATGTGAACACATCACCAAGCTTCTCTTTAGACCAAATCAATGGCCGGTTCCATTTGATTGGGCACCTGAATTCGCATCCGAATTGGACCGAACAAAATATTTGTCAGGCTATTGTTCTCTTGTTCCCTCGAATCTATGGAGTAAGACAATGACGGAAGCTAATAGAAGGAAGGAGCGGTAAACCCGAAAACGAAACAAAGCATCTCGTTCCCTTTCAGGGTAAGGTAGACGAACCGCTTAAGGGAGCGGGAATCATTCTCTCTCTCCCCTAGTCCTTACTTCATCAACTCGACACTCAAAGCGTAGAAATGACGTCTTAAATGAAATGATAGGACTTGGAAGGTTCCGTAATTGCCCTTGTGGTATTCCTCTCTTTGGCAAGTGAATTGGTTTACTATATCCTCCACCTTGCTTCTTGCGAAAGAATATGAGTCCTACCCGAGTGAGAAAACAAGTCCTCCATCCGGGCACGTAGTGGAAGGTCCGAACATGCCGAACTGGAGCCATACGAGGGAGCGAAGCGACCAAGCAAAACAATTAAAAAAATGTAGCTAATGTAGCTACTACGGCGGCCTAAACATTTGCATTTCGATTTTGGGTGCTGTTTGCTGGATGCACAGATAAGAGCCTTTCTCTTTAGACTCGACCGTAGCAGTCCAACTCGATTAGCCAACATGATGATACGTGAAGGATAGAAAGGGCAATTTTTTATCTGAGTCAGAAATTTACTGATTATGAAACTAGGTATTCCCCTATTGAGAAGACGTGTCTGGCGTGAGTTTGGGCAAGGTTCAGATTTATATGTTTGCAGCATGGGAGTTGATTACCCAAGAAATTCTTGGGAAAAAAAGAAAAGATATCTCATTAACGAAAACCATAGGAGGCTGTATTGGCGAGATCCAACGGTGAACAGCTGCCTAAAAGAAAAACCGCATGGAAGTCTGAGGACCTTTAGTACCGTACCCTACCCTAGAACCAGCAGCCTTTGCGCCAAGCGACGACCACCCTTGTCCCTTTCCTTTTTCCATTCAGCCTACTTCTTTATTCCGTCATCCTAAGGCGCTGAATGCCCTTAAGCTGTTCAACTACCTTACCCTGAAAGGGAACGAGATGCTTCATTTTGTTTCTGGGTTCCTTTTGACTGAGTTGGCTAGCCCCCCGCTCTCTTACGTAAGGACCAGCCAGCTTTCATTATTTGATTGAACGACCCTAAAAAGAAAGAATAACATTATCTATAATTCAGAGAGCAAAAACAAAATAAGAGTCTGGGAAACGGAGGAGTAACTTTTAGTCCTGAAAGTTTGAGCTATGAAAGTTTACTTAACACAAACAGTTTATTTAGTTAACGCAAATGCTTAACACAAATGGGGCGCTAAGTCGGATACAAGAATGCAACGATTGTTTGTTCGGTCCAGGTGTTTGGTTATTCACAAAATCTTTTATTCTTGGGGTTTGAACAGCCACAATTTATTCCAATAGGCTGGGAGGAATCAGATAAGATATTTTCTCTAAACCCCATCAACCATTATTGTTTTGAGATCTGCTACAAAAAGGCTTTCTTCTCCCAATAGAGCAACACGTATCAACAGTTGGCATTGCTATATAAAAATGTTCACAATGAATCGATCTGTTGATGTGTACCCCATCTGACGCACAATGCATTTGGGTAGTCCGGGTAGCTCGAGCAAGTCTGCTTCGTCCCTCCGATCGATCATTCCCGTTCCACCGGTAATCGGAGGTTTCGGTAACCAAATCTGAACCTGAAAGGGACAATTTCAGATATCTTCCCGACCACGAAAAGTCGAAAGGGGTCCCAGGTGGGTTCTAGGATCTCGGACATCAGAGTCATGGGTTGGGATTGATAAATAAACGAAGGGTTATGCTTCTCCAGGAGAGGCTGAGGACGAAAGATCGAGAAAATTGGAATTTAAAGAACCTAAAGGAGTATGAGTCATATATTCTGCTGAACATCATTCTTGCCAAGGTTGTATGTCTTTTTTCAACCTACTCAAGTCCAAACCATTGGGACCCCTTAGAGGTTCTAACCAGGGAGCACGGAGATCCCAGAAAGCTTCTGGGTGATGTTGGGAACTTTCCCATAATGGCCCCGTCGAAGGAAAGGGGGACCACCCTATAAGTCTAAGTATTCCTCAATGACCGATAGCGTACAAGTACCGTGAGGGAAAGGTGAAAAGAACTCCAATCGTGGAGGGCAATAGAGAGCCTGAGATGCTGTTACTGTAGCGAGTTTTTTGGTAAGTTCAGTAAGTGAAGTGACTGGCGAAGGTGGAAGTAACCCGCGTTCAAGCTATCAAAAACATTGGACCCATCAAACTTTTGTTGAAAAGACCAACGCCAAGTCTTTATAAGTCTCTTTGATCTTTTCGGGAGCAAAGCAGTCACAGAATGGAAATGAAAATGATGGAAGACTTATTCTTAACATTCGTTCTGGAAATATGAAATAAGAACATAGATGATCTTCCAGATCTTCAGAAAAGAGCAAGAATGAGTGCTGAAAGGAGTATCGATGACAACAAGGGCGACAATCCACTTGAGAAATTTTCCCTTCCCTGACCCAATCACAATGACACAACCTGAACTCTGTTTGAAAGTGGTAGACTGTTTAGTTATTAAGCTTGATGGGGGGGGGGGTGGGTTAAAAGCTATAGATTTGTGAAGTTCTTTTGGTATTTCTTTTTTTTTAAATAAGATAGTAATCGGACAAGAATGGAATTTCTACAAGAATTGCAAAACCCTCTGATATCATTTGAGAATTGGGAGGGTGATCCTCCCGGTGACTTGACTGTACCCCAAACTGACACGTTCTCTACGAAGAAGCCCCATTTCTTGGAAGTTTTCATTGTGGTAATAAGACCACCTTCGCTTAAATAAAGCAAGAAAGAGTTCAGTACCTTCCTCTCTTCTCACTGCCTATTATCTCCCTCTTCCTCCGAGCGCCTTCAGTCGCCTCACTTCGATTATTTAGCTCACTTGAAACCGAGCGGGAACATGGCTGGGAGTAGCCTTTAACAATGCTGGTCTACCCCGATACCCATTGAGAGGGACTGGCATAGCAATATAACAAGCCCGTCTTTGTGTCAGCCGATTGAATTGATGATGCTCGTCCGTCAGGATGGCTCGACGCTAACTGTTCTTTGATAGCACCAGCTCCTGTAGAGATTTCTCGATTTTAAAATGTTTCGAAACCTTGGGTAGTAAAAAAAGTGCTGGGAGCCCTGGATCTTCATTCTCCATCTTGAGGGGGAGTGTTTAAATAGGAAATATAATCTATTTAGTTTGTTATTATTGTAATTTTTGTAGGAAGACAAAATAGGAATCTTGTTTCTTTTACTTTTCCTAATTGATGTATGAGCTGGATTTCCCCCGACTCTTACTTATCATACCATAGATTCAGGACGGTATAGGTTATCGGTCGGTCAAGACGGTGGTATTTGCTTCAATGTGTAATAATCCCGCGTCGCATGGTGGACATACAGGTGAAAGTGACAGTACTTTGGGTTATTTATGTCTGCCGCTTCCGGTTGGTGTCTGATGTCGGGGAACCAAAGTTTTTCTCCCTTCATCACCATGTCAAAGATGGGCATGACATCATCATCCTCGAAAGAGTAAGTCTTCTTTGGTTTTGGAGCTTACGCATGTTTTTGCTCCAGTTTTTTGGTTAACTTCGCGACCAAGGCATGCTTCCCTTTTTACTCGGGACTGTTATTGACGCCGTTGTTGTTGTTGGGATGTCTCCCCCTATCATCGACGACAGGGATCTGTATGCCCAAGAGTCGGGCATCCTTGACTTTCTTCTCGACGTCGACAGCGTTTATAATGAACGTTGTCCAGTCTTTAAGGTGGCTATTACCTATCCAGAGGCTGACTGTCGGAAGTAGGTTTCTCCGGCACATTTCTATCAGGGTCATTTCAGGATTTCCAGGAGGCAACCTCATCGTAGCTTGTCGGAACCAATCGATATAATTTTGTTCTAGTTCCTTTTCTCCCTGGGCAACGACCATTAGGGAGGACATAGTCATGTCACTTTTCGTCTCATAGAATATTTAGAGAAAAATACTCTTGAGGTCATCGAACGATGAGATACAGTTATCTTGGAGACTGCAAAACAAGTCGAAGTCCACCCCGGATAATGCCCCGATGAAGATCCTAGTGAGGATAGCATCGTTGCGGGGTAGGTGCCCCGTCGTAGTTTCAAAGTAGCTCATGTACCGCCGGGGGAGGACTTCTTATCAAATGTGTCAATATTGAAGGGTTTGTACTTGGGCGGGTATGGTACATCCCTCCATTCCAGGGGATATGGCTGCCACACTCCGAGATCGCGGAGTGAGTCCCAATTTCTTATAGATTCTATATGGGCTTGGAGTTCTCAAACCTCCCTTATCACTTTCCTAGCTTCATCTATCGCGGAAGGAGCAGACAACTCTGCTAGAGCATGACGACCGCCAAGGGGAGGAGCAGTTGCGTTTGAATCTACATTAGTTCCAGGGTCTTAACCCGAGTCCCTTGGCGGTTGGAAGGCTACAGTTGCCTTGATGTATAGCACTGCTTGGGTCAAGGATTGCATTGACAAACTCATAGTGTGCATTATGGCTTCGAGGGTTTCAAGGTACTGCCGGTCACTAGTGCCTTCGTGGTCATCCTCTTCCATATATGTCGTTCTTACATGAGGCGAGTAGGAAGGGATGGTTGACGTAACACACTTTGCTTCGAACTCTTGAAGTGAATAGTCGTCGTGGAGAGCTAGTAGTGCTACATCATGTTTGAACTCTAATGGAATACTACCCCTAGCGTAGGAGGCGGCATCTTCTCTCCGAGGGTGACTACCCCCAGGGACTTCAGCATCTGTTCTTTAGGAATCCTCATCGCCTCGGAATGCCAGATTATCGTATTTGTGTGGTTGATTACTACCCCAGCTTGTGCAACCCCAGTAGTTCTGAGGCAGAACTACTACCAGCGGTTGGGAGCTTCTTCTTCGAGCGGGTGCCCTGGAAAATACCTTCTGCGGGTCTCAATGCTGGTCCTCCTGGTAGTCGCCTTCTAAAAGCGCTGGTTGAGATTAAGGACTAGAGGTGTTGGATTTCATTCCTCCCATAGTGGAAGGGACCTTCCGACCAGAGTAACATGAGAAAAATGGTATCTCATCCTCCTCGGGTGTTTGCACCTGATCCTTGGATTGTTACTGGATAGGTCTAGTCGGGTGCAGTCGTTAGAATGTCGACTGCCTGCTTGTAGGTGCTGTCACTTTGTTGTAGCAGTTGATAATAATTTTGGCACAGTGATGTCCTGGGGAAGATACTTCACATGTCATAGCTTCCTCCTTCGCCTTGCGCTTGTGATTGATCACATTGTGTAAGTAAGACGAGTGCTGACTCACCTTTGCACCCATTTCGTGAGCACGGATAGACCGAGCGCACGGGTGAGTAGGTATTTTATTTGCTCCCTAATCTCGGGTTCGTACAAGAACGTTCCCCAGATCGTCAATAGAAGACTTTGGAGACGGACCCTGTCCATTTGCCGCCGAGGACTGGACGCATGGGTTGGTCTTATATAACTTTCTATCAGGGGCCCGCATAACAGTTAGCAGTGCCCTCCGACGGTTAGTCGAATAGACAGTTACTTGAGTACGACGAGCTCGTATTGCCCGTAACTTCTTTGACATGGCTCCCATAGGCGCGTAGTACGAAGAGTCAAAGTTTGGATTTTTACCACTCTTAATATGGCGCATAAGGTCAGTGCTGCATAAGATTTGGTCAAAAATAGAGGTTCGGTTGCTGTGCAGGCTGCATGGGGCCATATGCCTGTGACAGTGAACCGGTGTTGCATATTCAGTCTTATGTGGCCTTCTCCTAGGCTGTATAGAACTCACATCAAGATTCGAACGTCTGGCATAGTAGTATTTTCCTCTGCCAGAGTTTGGTTGCTGAGCGTCTCATGCAGCAGACGAAGAAGCCTCTTGGTCAGTCCTGGTCGGAGCTTGACGAGCATCCTCAGAAACATGGAGAGAGGCGAGTAGCGCAAGCTCCGTAGTTGGATGAGACGTGGTGTCATTTTCTACCCACGTCCTGCGGGTCTTTAAGTGGTGAGCATCCTTCTAGTTGGAAGAGTCTACCGTATAAGCAGTGGACGCATGATGTGGAGTCCCTGTAGCAGGGAGAGAGACGGAGGATGGGGGGGGGTTGCCTGCTCCGTAGTTGGGTGAGGTGCGGTGGCCTTTTCTACCCGTCCTGCGGGTCTTCCTGGGCTTTACTTGCCTAAGAGAAGGACTCACATTGTCCCCGGAGAGCATCTCCTCGAAGGCCTGCTGGTCGAAGCTGACCAAAAGCATCCTTTGAGTGGACCCGAGCTTGTCTACGTCGGATTGCGACATAGGTTTCTCATCAGAGGATAAAGACATCCCCAGCAGAGTCGCCATCTTGTTCGCCATTAAATTCGAAAGTTCTAAGAGAGCTTGATTTAAATAACAAATAAAAAGAGAGTACAAAGAGGTCCTAGGTAGACAATCTAAGTACAAATTTATTTTCTGGGGAGTGGCAATGGAGGGTTATGAGTGTAGAAACTCTCATTACTCAGTGGACAATCCGATGCAGAAGGAGGAAGCTCTTCTCTCTTGCTTGACTGTAGGTTCACTGATAGCCCTCATGTATGGGTATGGTACCCTACTATTTTTAGTCACCTCTGGACGCACATATGTTGGGCCGCATGGATATTGAAGGGTGCCACGTGTCCCTTCTTAACATGGTGCAACTATAACCGTGAGAAGGCCAAGCTGCCACGCGAATGCTTATTAGGATTTTTAGTTGCTGAAGATCTGGGTGGTTCTCATCCTTTGTTGACGTGACTTGGTCATCTTGCCTCATAATCCATACTTGGTTGGAGAGAATCACTCTTGTCATAACAGCAAGATTTGATCTTCAAGAAGTCTGAAACACATGTGGCCAGAGACGCATGGGACGCATGGAGTCTGGGACGCATGGGACCAGAGACGCATGGACCGCATGGAAACTAGAACGCATGTGGTGTCACGCCCCAGTCCCAAATATGTAGGACTAGGAACACGTAAGCATGCCAGCCGTATGTATATGGCAACTCTAATATATGGATACCAAAATACATACGTACGCTGTAATATGAATATTAACTCACATGTGGTATATATATAGTCACAAGCCACAGAAATACTAATCTCATCCACACAACAAGTCATAGAAAAAAAAAAAATAAACTAGAATAATTAGTCTGAATAATCCAATAATAGTCGGGTGGAGACAAATCCACTACCAATGACTATATCAATACCAAAATGAGGGAGAAGGGTTAATCTCCAATATAAATAAGATGATGATATAAAGGTATCAGCGAAGCGATCCATCGTTAGAGATATTCAAAGATGCTCAGAAGGTAAGACCTCCTCGGAAGAGATAAGTAGTAAGTCCTGATCCGTGCTCCTGCAAATAGTCATGAACGTCTACACCAGGAAAGGGACCAGGTCCTAAGAGGGACGTAACAAGATATATAGAAGCATGCCAATTTGAATACAGTAAACATGCATAATAGGTAGAAAATATGTAAGTATGTTGTACAAGACAATCTATATGAATGCATAATGAGGACAACTTTTCGACGTATGGGCAGGGTAGGCTACTCTATCTAATCTCATAACTCACACACACGTCAGGAACATCATCAACCGTCATACCGCGGGGGTAGCGACCATCGTGACACCATCAGCCGATATACCGCGGGGGTAGAGACCATCGGACACGACTACCATAGTGCGTGCTAGTTAGTATAGTTTACCAGAGTGGTTATAGCCCATACGCCCACTGATTGTCCTCCCCTCCCATGATACTATGTGTCAAGTGTGTGTCAACATATATATAGTATGTAAATATGAATGAAATAAAATACACATGCAATAAATATACAAAAATATAATAAGCATACAAAGTACTGTAAGCAAATTTGGTAAGGTATCTTGCCAGGCAAGAAAGCTGTAAAGTGTAATGTCCAGGAGTCAAGCACACAGGATCAGAAACTACGGCCTCAGAATGAACGTCTCCGGATGCTGAAATAAGTATCACCAATATTCCTAAAATAAGTGAAATAGCTAGAAAATACTACCCTTTCGTCCAATTTGGACACATGAGTAAAACGGTAATTTTGGGTCAAAGCGGGATCCACATGTGGCCCACTTTGCATCAAAAAGCGTGCTAGGGGTAAAGGTCTCTAAAAGGGACAAATTATAGGTCAAACCAATTCTAAACGTCAATACGAACTCAATGATACATCCAATTTTGGATTCCGGTGAGCTGAACATAAATTCACCTAAAAAGTCTAATAGCACAAGTTTTGTTGCATTCTGACGAGCGTACAACAAATGGTGCGAGGTTTTGCAAAAGTCGTAATACAGGGACTTTTTGCGGATACAGGTTGATTCCGACGCTCACTGTCACGCCCAGTCCCAAAATATCGAGGGACTAGACACGTGGCAATGGCCAGCAGCACATACCGATGGGCAAACCCAATTTAATGGACCCATCAGGATGCACTTAAGCTATAAATACAACAATAAGGGTCTACTAATCTCATCCACAGAATTGAATACAAAAATATCAATAGAGTGAAAAATAATCATCAGCAAGTCATAAGTAAATAAATCGGGGAACAACCCGATAATAAGTCTGATACAATAGTCAAGATACAAGAATAAAGATAACCACAACAAATACTGAGTATGCAAAAAGTATATACTCAGAAGATACCCGCAGAGATCACTCGTCTACTGGATCTGGTGCTGCTCTAGTGCCTGCTCCTATTAATGCTCCTGCTAATGCTCATGTCCTGTATACCTCGGGATCGATCTCGTTTGCTATACTGGGGACATAATCCGGATCTAGGTCCTCAGGGGACATAGCAAGGTACAAAATAACTCAAGCCATAAATAATGCAGTGCAACAATAATGAATCAAAAGGGTAAACTATATAACCAGCTAAGTGATATGCAAGATGAGAGCATCACTAGAACTCAGACTGAGACCATTACAAGCTCTGTGTCGGAGAGCCGGTAGTAGTGATATCATATGGTTGTCTAGCTCGGAGAGAGACTAAGACGCTGGCATAATATAATCAACATGTAGCTTGTGTGTCTTTCCCCACCCAATGTAATCATACGTCTCATGTCCACAACGTCTCATGTCCATGCCACACAGGATCATAACTAATGCATCCAGTCGTATAATATCTAAGCAAAAGAATATGTCATGAAACCTGTAACCTATACAGAATCACCATAAATATTTCAGGAAGATTCTGTCTCATGAATAGTGTCAGGTGTCCTTGGTTATGACGCACTTGATAATGCAAGCACGAGAAGTATAGGGTCTCGGTATCCATGTCTAGATGATGTTACACAACTCTGCGTACGGTGTTGGCACCCGACTATTAATTGGATGCTAAGTAAAGTCACAAGGTCCTAGGTTAAGCATGTACAAGAATATATAAATCTAGGAAATATGTAACAAGAACTGCAATGTTGGCAAGGCACACTTGCCTGGGGTTCTAGCTCCAACTGTAGCTCTGGTCTCAGTGGGATTTGTAGGTACTCCTCCGGTTGCTGAAATAAATATCACCATCAGGTTCAGAAAATATCAAATAGCTAAAAACGTCTGTCCTTGAGTCCAATTTGGACACAGAGGCAAAAATGACAGTTTCTGGTCAAAGCGGGGGCCATTGTGGGCCGCTTCGCACCAAAAAATGTGTCAGGAACAATGGTCTCTAAATTCATCCAACTTAGTGTCAATAAGTCCAGAACGATGATACGAATCCAATAAAACATCCAGAATTGGATTCCGATGAGCCGATCACAAAATTGCCCGTCAAGTGGAGCCGCAGGGCCCACGATACGCGATTTTGTCAACGTTCTCAGAATTGAACCAAACTTGGGTCACAGGACAAGGTATTGCTACGAGTCTGATGGTACAAGTTTTGTTTCGATCCGATGTGTGTACACAAAGTTATAACACGTTCCAGAACAGGCCGATACGGGGCGTTGTCGGCGGATATGCGTTGATTCTGGTGTGCACGCACATCCAAATTAACTTCTGCGAAATCTCACACGTCCGTATCAACGGCGCGCACCTTTCTGTGAAGATCGCACGCGACCAAGTCGTCCTGTTTGGCGGGGCATACTCAGTTCTGGGGGAAAACGGGGTGTTATATTTCCTATTTTTTGATCGCAGTTCGCGATCGCCATAGGACACGACACACCGAGCGGGTTGCACGGGCATCGAGAGGGTCACGCAGGGTTCGTGTCACAACAGACGGAACAGAAAATGGGGCAACGAAGAGAGAAAAGGGTACCTGAATAGGGCTATGCAGAACTGGGTTTCTAGTATCCGCGAGGCGACACGACACGACACGTACAGTGTCTAGGGTTAGGGTTTCGGCGGGCTGCTCGGGGCTGAGGTGCTGCGGGGAGTGGTTCGTGGGAGGCGGCGGAGCTCAGGCGGAGCTGCTGCGGCGAGGCGACGGGCTGGGGTGCTGGGGCTTCGTCGGAGGAGGGGCTGAGGTCGTCGGCACGGCTGGGACGAGAGAGAGGCGGAGATGACGGAGGCACAGCGGGGAGACGACGGGCTGGGGCGGTGGCGGAGCGGGGCTGGGCTTCGTACTGAGACGAGGAGATGGGGAGGCCTTGGTCGTCGGGGACGAAGGAGGCGGCTGGGGTGGCTAGGGCAAAGGAGGGAGGCGGAGAGGGGAGAGTGAAGCGGTGGCTACGACGCTCGGGGTTCGTCGGCTCCGGTGGCAGAGGAGAGAAGGAGGAGGAGGCCAGGGAGGAACGACTGGGGTGCTGCGGGGCTGAGGGCGTAGGCGCTGACGGCTGGAGGGTAATGGTGGTAGAGACGGTGGGTCTGGGTTCGGCTTTATACGGCGAGGGCGGAGTAACCGCCGCGGGGAGGCGGGGGCGGTTACGGGCGGAGAAAGGGGAGGCCCAACCGCCGCAGAGGAGGCGGCCGGATTTGTAACGGTCGGCGAGCTCGGGGGGGGGGGGGACGGTTACTGTAGCCGGGTGGCGGGTCGGGATCTGGTCGGGTTTGGGTTTTGGGCCCGGATCCGACCCAATAAGGATTGGGTTGGGTTCAGTTAGACCGATCCAGTCCGGTTCGGGTTGGTTTGGTTTATTTTGAAATAAACCGGGTTTATTTCTAGGGTTTAATTAAAATTTAGTTTTTAGGTCTTTAAAAATGTTTTCGGGGTCCAATAAAATCCTGGAAAATTATTCTATGTCTAATTTTTTATTTTACACCAAAAAATATTATTTTTATAATATTTTAATATTTAATAAAATCATTTAAAAATACTTAATACCAAAAAATAATTGATTTAATTAGTTAAAAATCACCAAAAATTCTAGAAAATTTATTTTTAAAAATCTGAAAAATTTCTGGGGGTTTACAATCTACCCCCTTAAGAGGATTGTGTCCTCGCAATCAAAGAATAACTGGTCAACTAAGATGACACGGTTACAAACATTGTTCGAAGCACATCACGATCAAGGATGAGGGTTTTAAGAAAAACACATAGGGAATCACTTCCCTAAGAAATGGAAGTTATGCAATTTCCAGAATGCAGGAAATCTAGAGAACTACAGTTTAGAAAAACTAGGTTATCACTAGGTTATCAATTATTAGCAAGTTCAAAACTACCAGGTTATGGCTAAGGTCACAAACCAATAGGCACTAGCTACAACAATACTAGAAACAGACAACTACGAAAACTTACGCGCATTAGCAACTCCAAGAGTCTGCGCGTCCTCCATGGTCATTGTGAAAGCTTGTCCACGTCCTCGCGGGGGATTCCTCTGCTGCTGTTGGGCCTGCTGGAAGAGGGCTGCTTGTGGTGCCAAGGGTGGCCTCGGTTGATACCCTCCCGGGGATAGTGGTCTGACTTCTCCACTTCCCATTTATGGTACTTCCAATGCTGGATAGACTGGCCTTGGCGCTGGTAAAGCTTGTCTGTTTAACATTAGTGCTCCCTTTCGATGATGAGGACAATCCTTGGCTAAGTGTTGATTGGTTCCACAAATCAAACATAATCCCAAGTTGCGTCTGCATTCCCTCTCATTATGGCCTGTTTTGCCACAGTATTGACATGTACATAGTATTTGCAGAGATGCTCTGGGCTGATGCATGTGAGGTCTCTTTGCTGCTTCTTCCTGTGGTGCTCTGGCTAGTGCTGATGTGGAAGACCATTTCAGACTGGTCTCTCTCCTGGTGATGCGCTCCATGCGTCGTACTGCAGTAAGGACGTCCGAGTAAGAAGTAGGTACGAAGGATCCAATTAGTCTCTATAGCTCGAAATTTAGTCCGTCAAAGAACTTCTCAGCCTTCTCTTCTTCTGTCGGGATCAAAGTAGGGGCAAAGCGACTCAGACGAATGAACTCCGCATTGTACTCCTCCACTGTCGTACTGTCCTGAGTAAGGCGATTGACTTGTCCCGAAGTTCTGATCGAGCGATAGCCGGAATGTACATCTCCTAAAAGAGTCTGGAAAACTCTTCCCAAGTGACTCGGTCTGATCCGAGCCGTGTCTCCTCAGATAGCCACCAGTGATGTGCATTGTCCATCAATTGCATTCTGATGGCAGTCATCCAATGTTCCCGTGGAAGCTCAGCTGCTTCTAATTGATGTTGAGTGTTGGTGAGCCATTAATGAACTTTAGTGGGCTTCTCTTTGCCAGAAAAATTTCAGGGCTTCAACTGGCGAAAATTAGTGGTAGAGCCCGTCGTTGGTCGTTGAGATGGTAGGTTTGCCTCCTCCAGTGCGGTTACTAGGCTGTGTCTCAAGTTCTCTGCTTCGTGACGTTGAGCCTCTTGTTGAAACTGCTGTTGGGCTTGCATCATTGCATAAAACTTTTGGAACATCTGCTGTCCATCCATGACTTGACCTGGTGGGTAAACAGGCATCGGTGGAACGAACTGCGGATGAGGTGGGATGTTATCACGCCGAAATCTAGAAGCATGCTAATTAGCTTTGCTGCTTCGATGAGTAGAGGGATCTCTACTCAATGGCGTCGCTTCATCTTTTCCGTAGGTGGCTACAACACCTATTGGTGTTCTTGCTGGAGTTTTGTCGTTTGCTCGTGAATCTATTACTCTGCATCAAAAATAAACTAAAAGAGGCACACAGGAATCAAGGCAGGATGCAAGTCAAGAATTTAATTTGAATCTGATATAGATATCAAGAACGTTTCAAGCAAGTGGATGAGATCCTAAAAACTTATCCTATTCCTATTGCAGGCTTGCTCGGTCCCTAAGTTGAAACCGAACAATTTAGTCGTTGACCTGCATGGGCCACCACAAAAACCATGTCACGTCCCAGTCCCAAAATATCGAGGGACTAGACATGTGGCAATGGCCAGCAGCACACACCGATAGAAAATCTAATTTAATGGACCCATCAGGATGCACTTAAGCTATAAATACAATAATAAGGTTCTACTAATCTTATCCACAGAATTGAATACAATAATATCAATAGAGTGAAAAATAATCATCAGCAAGTCACAAGTAAATAAATCGGGGAACAACCAGATAACAAGTCTGATACAATAGTCAAGATACAAGAATAAAGGTAACCACAGCAAATACTGAGTATGGAAAAAGTATATACTCAGAAGATACCCACAGAGATCACTCGTCTACTGGATCTGGTACTGCTCCAGTGCCTGCTCATGTTAATGCTCCTGTCCTGTATACCTCAGGATCGATCTCGTCTGCTATACCTGGGGACATAATCCGGATCCAGGTCCTCAGGGGACATAGCAAGGTACAAAATAACTCAAGCCATAAATAATGCAGTGCAGCAATAATGAATCGAAAGGGTAAACTATATAACCAGCTAAGTGATATGCAAGATGAGAGCATCACTAGAACTTAGGCTGAGACCATTACAAGCTCTGTGTTGGGGAGCCGGGTAGCAGTGATATCATATGGTTGTCTAGCTCGGAGAGAGACTAAGACGTCAGCATAATATAATCAACCTGTAGCCTGTGTGTCTCTCCCCACCCAATATAATCATACGTCTCATGTCCATGCCATGTAGGATCATAACTAATGCATCCAGTCGTATAATATCTAAGCAAAAGAATACGTCATGAAACCTGTAACCTATACAGAATCACCATGAATATTTCAGAAAGATTCTGTCTCATAAATAGTGTCAGGTGTCCTGGGTTATGACGTACTTGATAATGCAAGCACGAGAAGTATAGGGTCTCGGTATCCATGTCTAGATGACTTTATACAACTCCGCGTACGGTGTTGGCACCCGACTATTAATCGGACGCTAAGTAAAGTCACACGGTCCTAGGTTAAGCATGTACAAGAATATATAAATCCAGGAAATATGTAACAAGAACTGCAATGTTGGCAAGGTACACTTGCCTAGGGTTCTGGCTCCAACTATAGCTCTGGTCTCAGTGGAATTTGCAGTTATTCCTCAGGTTGCTGAAATAAATATCACCATCAGGTTCAAAAAATATCAAATAGCTAAAAATGCCTGTCCTTGAGTCCAATTTGGACACAGAGGCGAAAATGACAGTTTCTGGTCAAAGCGGGGGCCATATGTGGGCCGCTTCGTACCGAAAAATGTGTCAGGAACAATGGTCTCTAAATTCGTCCAACTTAGTGTCAACAAGTCTAGAACGATGATACGAACCCAACAGAACTTCCAGAATTGGATTCCGATGAGCCGATCACAAAATCGCCCGTCAAGTGGAGCCGCGGGGCCCACGATACGCGATTTTGTCAACGTTCTCCGAATTGAACCAAACTTGGGTCCCAGGACCAGCGTATTGCTACGAGTCCGATGGTGTAAGTTTCGTTTCGATCCGATGTGTGTACACAAAGTTATAATGCGTTCCAGAACAGGTCGATACGGGGCTTGTCGGCGGATACGCGTTGATTTCGGTGTGCACGCACATCCAAATCAACTTTTGCGAAATCCCACACATCTGTATCAACGGCGCGCACCTTTCGGTGATGACCACATGTGACCAAATTATCCCGTTTGGCTGGACATACTCAGTTCTGGGGGAAAATGGGGTATTATATTTCATGTTTTTTGATCGCAGTTCGCGATCGCCACAGGACGCGACACACCGAGCGGGTTGCACGGGCATCGAGAGGGTCACGCAGGGTTCACGTCACAACAGATATAACAGAAAATGGGACAACGAGGAGAGAGAAAAGGGTACCTGAACAGGGCTACGCAGAACTGGGTTTCTCGTGTCCGCGAGGCGACACGACACGTACAGTGTCTAGGGTTAGGGTTAGGGTTCCGGCGGGCTGCTCGGGGCTGAGGTGCTGCGGGGAGTGGTTCGTCGGAGGCGGCGGAGCTCAGGCGGAGCTGCTGCTGTGAGGCGACGGGCTGGGGTGCTGGGGCTTCGTCGGAGGAGGGGCTGAGGTCGTCGGCACGGCTGGGACGAGAGAGAGGCGGAGGAGACGATGGGCTGGGGCGATGGCAGAGCAGGGCTGGGCTCGGGGCTGAGACGAGGAGATGGGGAGGCCTTGGTCGTCGGGGACGAAGGAGGCGGCTGGGGTGGCTAGGGCAGAGGAGGGAGGCGGAGAGGGGAGAGTGAAGCGGTGGCTACGGCGCTGGGGGTTCGTCAGCTCCGGTGGCGGAGGAGAGCAGGAGGAGGAGGCCAGGAGGAAACGACTGGGGTGCTGCAGGGCTGAGGGCGGAGGCGCTGACGGCTGGAGACTCGGGCGGCGGGTGAGAGAGGGTGGCGGAGACGACTGGAGGGTGATGGTGGTAGAGACGGCGGGTCTGGGCTCGGCTTTATAGGGCGAGGGCGGAGTACCCACCGCGGGGAGGTGGGGGCGGTTACGGGGGGAGAAAGGGGAGGCCCAACCGCCGCAGAGGAGTCGGCCGGATCTGTAACGGCCGACAAGCTCGGGGGGGGGGGGGGAGGAACGGTTACAATAGCCGGGTAGCAGGTCAGGTTCGGGTCGGGTTTGGGTTTTGGGCCTGAATCCGACCCAATAAGGATTGGGTTGGGTTAAGTTAGACCGATCCGGTCCGGTTCGGGTTAGTTTGGTTTATTTTGAAATAAACCAGATTTATTTCTAGGGTTTAATTAAAATTTAGTTTTTAGGTCTTTAAAAATGTTTTCGGGGTCCAATAATATCCAGAAAAATTACCCTATGTCTAATTTTTATATTACACCAAAAAAATATTATTTCATATTATTTTAATATTTAATAAAATCATTTAAATACTTAATATCAGAAAATAATTGATTTAATTAGTTAAAAATTACCAAAAATTCTAGAAAATTCATTTTTAAAAATCTGAAAAATTTCTGGGGGTTTACACTCACACGCGTCCGAATCAGTTTCTGCGAAAGCCCGCACATCTGGACATACCATACGCGCCTTTCGGAGCAATTGGTATGCGACGGGGCAGTCCCGTTTGGCGGGGCGCACTCCGTATCACAATTTTTTGTGTTTTGAAAACAAGTTTTTATGGGTTTTCAACCTACTTTATTTCTGTATTTAACCCGAGTTAAAAAATAAAGTAATTGACAGAAAATAATCTCGGTTAGGTGGTCTTCACATAGCAAAAGGAATTTCTAAGTTTAGATCTCTGTGGTGGAAGATACGAGTCCTTAAACATGGGTATTTACAGCAGTTTTTTTGGAATTAAGTTATCGTTTTTCTCTAACTTGGTCTCGATTTTCGCTTAGATTTACGCGTTGTTCGAAGAAAACTAATACACAGAGTTGGAAGAGGGACAGGTCGTGAACATACCAGTGAAGACGGGGTTGAATTTGGTTGAACGAGGAGGTGGGAATCCGGACGCGAGCAGGGGTAGGTTGCTGTGAATTTCTGCAGTGTACGCGCTTGGCGTGGTCGCGGACGGCGGACACGGTGGTGCTGGGCGGCTGCTCCGGCGGCGGCGGTGGCTCCGGGGGTCGGCGGCGGCTCATGGTTGGAGTGGAGATAGATTAGGGTTAGGGTTTGGAACAAGTTATTTTATATATATATATATATATATATATATATATATATATATATATATATATATAGAGAGAGAGAGAGAGAGAGAGAGAGAGAGAACCGAAAGGGGGGGAGGAAACCCGTGCGGGGGGGGGGGGGGGTGGGTTAGGCGTTGCTGCTGTTGTTGTTAGGAATTCTTAGCAGGTTTGGGTAGTTAGCGGGTATGGGTTTAGGGTCTTAGCGAGTATGGGTTTAGGCTTTTGGTTTTTATTTTTCTTTGTCTCTTTCTTTCTTTCTTTCTTTTATTCTATTTGTTTTCTTTTTCTTTTTCTTTACCATTTCTTTTACTTTTCCTTTTTGTTTTTATTATTAACATTATTATTAGTAATAATAATAATAATAATAATAATAATAATATTATTATTATTATTATTATTATTATTATTATTATTATTATTATTATTTTTTATTATTACTTCTAATCATTTATTATTATCATTAGTATATTTATTATAATTATTATTTATTACTATTTGTTTATACATGTATATATGGTATCAAACTTTCAGGAAAAATTATTAGTACATCTAAAATTCTATCACCTTTCTACAACGATTTTTCTACATAAAATAAAATAAGATAAAATAATAGTTAGCTTAATAATTCTCTAAATGCATAATTACCTAATAATTAAAATCCAATAAATTATATTTCTTCTAATTAACTAATAAATATTATAAATAAATTAGATAATTAATTAAATAATAAAACAGTTTTTAAAATTAGGGGTTTTGCATTCTACCCAACTTACAAAAATTTTGTCCTCGAAATTAACACTATCCATATTCATAATGAATCACTATATCTATTACACTTCATTCCTATCTAGCAGTGCTTCCTAAAAGTCATAGTCAATCACCCTAACACTTCTCATTTATTTTCCATACCCTATTCTATTATCATCTAACTCGCCTATACTACCCAACTAACAGGAATTCTACTAGTAGTCAAGGTCTCTTGATGCTATTGTCTAGGTGGTAGGACACATTTATTTATTTGGTAGAGAATCTTGGGATACCTGTCTGGAATCTCATAACTATAATTTTTTTTATAACCGTCAAGTATCGTAGTCTAATACTGCCATGCCACCTGACCAGTATGTCTACAAATACTTTGACTACTCTACTATAATGGTCTAGCTGCCGCTGTCGCTACTTCGCTAGCGAATTGTCATAGTTGTCAGTTCGTAACAAGTGCCTTCAACTCTTTCCTAAGCTTAGTCTAAGTTTTTGGGCAACAACTAAGGTCTTGACTAACTTATAAATTTTTTGGAAGTATAAACTAATTCAACAATCCAACTAATTCCTATTAGACTAAGGGATGTTATACATATTTCTAAAATAATAAGAGGATACAGATATTGCTATAGGTCATATACATAAGGGTTATCATTATGTACTCATCTTTTAGTTATTAATCATTTACTAAACCATTTATGTTTTTAACTAACAAAATAAGGGTGAGGTTGAAGTAATTCAAATAATTCATAATGGCATAAAAGGATACGACCATGATAGGAAGAGTTAAGCACGAGATAAGGAATGGATATAGAAGAGAAGATGAGCCTTCCCAAGGACGAGATGGTGATAGGGAAAGAATACTACTACTGCTACTCGCGTTATCGATTAGCATCGCGTGTATACCATCTGGGTAGAATATTAATATATCCTTATAACTGCTAAACCACCATATATATAATTCTACGTCTACTATGCACCTAAGATCTCGTGTCATAAAGGGGGTTATGAGTATGCAATGACAAATATAACTAAAGATCGCACCTGTATCTATGACTTCCTGTGCCTACGCTTCCTTATTTGTCATCATGAGTGCTTGGCCTATGGGGTATATCTAGTACTATCCGTGTATCAAACTTATACTAAGCACGAACGTTCGTCTTTTCGAAATAGGGAAAGACGAAAAACAACAATAAAGAGTTCAAGGAGGAGGTGATAGAATACGAGTACGGGATTCAAAGGGATTAGAAAATTTGAAAGGGAGTTGTCAAGGCAGTTATGGATTAAAATTTTATTTTGGTAAATTTCTATTCGTATGTTCACATCAGAACAGTTATGTACCTGACATGATATGCTCTGACCAGTCTAGAGGAAAAGTATATTCGTCTAACAAGTTGAGTCAACTATATCTCAATCCATATAAAGTAGTGATACAAAGATTGAACCAAGCGCACTAAGGTTGATCAGACCATAATACACTAATTCTGATTTAGATAATGTATTAGTGTGGGCACCCAATAATACATATGTCATGAACAAGCTCAATATAAGAATAAGCTTACAAAACTAGGCTATAATAGCAGCATAAGTCGAGGTAGTAAAAAATATAAGTACGCTTGATTATGATGGAGAAAGGTACAAAATAATTTAAGTTCACCAAGAAGATCGGTGTTGTGCCTCTACAGTTGCCATACTAATTTTTTGTCTAAGTCTAAAGTCAACCAAATGGGTGTATGAGCTTCTAATTTCAACAGTCTAGATAAACACTAAAGTTCTATAGTCTAGATAAACACTATCTTCTTATGAAAGCCTATAGTTGGTGTCATTCATTTATATTTCATTAATTGGTCAGAAGGACTATGTGATACTAGGTTATGAGGCATACTACCAAACTTACAAAGAATTAACTAATAGTATAATTAAACAATATAGTGTATATACCTGGTACAAGGTACCTTCCTAACCCCCCACGAAAGAAAGGATAAGATTGACGTTGAGAAGGGATCAAGCAAGATGCAATGCAAGCAATCAAATAAGAATGCGGAAAAAAATCAAGGAAGGTGATAATTAAGTGGATAAGATCCTATATTCTAATCCTATGCGCATGCTTGCTCGGTACAGTAACGTAACCGAGACAATATGCTCTCGACCTGCATAGGGCACCACAAAAAATGTCATACTCCAGTCCCAAAATACGTAGGACTAGGAATACGTAAGCATGCCAGCCGTATGTATATGGCAACTCCAATATATGGATATCATAATACATACGTACGCTGTAATATGAATATTAACTCACATGTGGTATATATATAGTCACAAGTCACAAAAATACTAATCTCATCCACACAACAAGTCATAGAAAAGAAATAACTAAACTAGAATAATGAGTCTGAATAATCCAATAATAGTCGGGGGGAGACAAATCCACTACCAATGACTATATCAATACCAAAATGAGGGAGAAGGATAAATCTTCAATATAAATAAGATGATGATATAAAGGTATCAGCGAAGCGATCCATCGCTAGAGATAATCAAAGATGCTCAGAAGGTAAGACCTCCTCGGAAGAGATAAGTAGTAAGTCCTGATCCGTGCTCCTAAGAATAGTCATGAACATCTACACCTGGAAAGGGACCAGGTCCTCAGAGGGACGTAATAAGATACATAGAAGCATGCCAATTTGAATACAGTAAACATTCATAATAGGTAGAAAGTATGTAAGTACGCTGTACAAGACAATCTATATGAATGCATAATGAGAACAACTTTTCGACGTATGGGCAGGGTAGGCTACTCTATCTAATCTCACAACTCATACACAAGTCAGGAACATCATCAGCCGTCATACCGCGGGGGTAGCGACCATCGTAACACCATCAACCGATATACCGCAGGAGTAGCGACCATCGGACATGACTACCATAGTGCGTGCTAGTTACTATGGTTTACCATAGTGGTTATAGCCCATACACCTACTGATTATCCTCCTCTCCCATGATACTATGTGTCAAGTGTGTGTCAAAATATATATAGTATGTAAATATGACTGAAAGAAAACATATACGCAATGAATATACAAAAATATAATAAGTATGCAAAGTACTGTAAGCAAAATTTGGCAAGGTATCTTGCTTGGCAAGAAAGCTGCAAAGTGTAACGTCCAGGAGTCAAGCACACATGATCAGAAACTACGGCCTCAGAATGAACGTCTTTGGATACTGAAATAAACATCACCAATATTCCCAAAATAAGCGAGATAGCTAGAAAATACTACCCTTTCGTCCAATTTGGACACAGGGGCAAAACGATAATTTTGGGTCAAAGTGGGATCCACATATGGCCCACTTTGCACCGAAAAGCATGCCAGGGGTAAAGGTCTCTAAAAAGGACAAATTATAGGTCAAACCAATTCTAAATGTCAATACAAACTCAACGGTACGTCCAATTTTGGATTCCGGTGAGCCGAACACAAATTCGCCCAAAAAGTCAACCGTAGGGCCCGTAAATATCCGGCTGGGTCAACTGTCTCAGAATTGCGTGAAAATTGGGTCACAGGACCAGCACGATACCAAAAGTCCAATGGTGCAAGTTTTGTCGCATTCTAACGAGCGTACAACAAATGGTGCGAGGTTTTACAAAAGTCACGATACAAGGACTTTTTGCGGATACGGGTTGATTCCGACGCGCGCACGCGTCCGAATCAGTTTCCACGAAAGCCCACACGTCTGGACATACCATACGGGCCTTTCAAAGCAATTGGTATGCGATAGGACGATCCCGTTTGGCGGGGCAAGCTCCGTATCACAATTTTTTGTGTTTTGAAAACAAGTTTTTATGGATTTTCAACCTACTTTATTTCTGTATTTAATACGAGTTAAAAAATAAAGTAATTAACAAAAAATAATCTTAGTTAGGTGGTCTTCACATAGCAAAAGAAATTTCTAAGTTTAGATCTCTGTGGTGGGAGATACGAGTCCTTAAACATGGGTGTTTATAACAGTTTTTCTGGAATTAAAGTTATCATTTTTCTCCAACTTGGTCTCGGTTTTTGCCTAGGTTTATGCGCTGTTCAAAGGAAACTAATACACAGAGTTGAAAGAGGGATAGGTCGTGAACATATCGGTGAAGACGGGGTTGAATTTGGTTGAGCAAGGAGGCAGAAATCCGGACGCGAACAGGGGTAGGTTGCTGTGAATTTCTACAGTATACGCGCGTGGCGTGGTCACGGACGGCGGGCGCGGTGGTGCTGGGCGGCTGCTCCATTTACTTTATTTTTCTTTCTTTCTTTTATTCTATTTGTTTTCTTTTTCTTTACCATTTCTTTTTCTTTTCCTTTTTATTTTTATTATTAACATTATATTATTATTAACATTATTATTACTAATAATAATAATAATATCATTATTATTATTATTATTATTATTATTATTATTATTATTATTATTATTATTACTTCTAATCATTTATTATTATCATTAGTATATTTATTATATTTATTATTTATTACTATTTGTTTATACATGTATATATGGTATCAAAATTTCAGGAAAAATTATTAGTACATCTAAAATTCTATCACCTTTCTATATCAATTTTTCTACATAAAATAAAATAAGATAAAATAATAGTTTGCTTAATAATTCTCTAAATGCATAATTACCTAATAATTAAAATCCAATAAATTATATTTCTTTTAGTTAACCAATAAATACTATAAATAAATTAGATAATTAATTAAATAATAAATATGGTTTTTAAAATTAGGGATTTTACATGTGGCCAAAGATGCATGGAACACACGAAGTCTGGGACGCATGAGGCCAGAGACGCATGGAACGTTTGGAGTCTGGGACGCACGCTACCAAAATCTGCGCTAATAAACAGTATCGCTAAATGTCACTGTCTGAGACTTTTAGCGACGTTTAGCGACAGCAATTTCCATTGTAAAAATAAACGTCGGTATAGGTCACTAAACATCACTACATTTTCGATAAAAAATGAATTTTTTGGACATGCAGCAAAAATAATTTCTAATGTAAAAAATATACGCCGGCAAAGGTCGCTGAACGTCTCTACATTTTTAATTTATAGTGACGTTTGACGACGTCTATTTAGACATCGCTAAATTATTTTATATAGGGTCGGCTGTTTAGTTTTCCCCTATTCTTACACAAAAAATTTTGAAACCTAAAAACACAGCTCCCCCCCCCCCCGACCCCCCCCACCACTGGCTCCCCCTCCGGTACGGCTCCCCCCCTCTCGAGCACCCCCTCTGGCATGGCTCCTCTCCCGCACGGCTGCTCCCCTCGCACGGCTCCTCTCCTCCGACGACCTCAGACTTCTAATCCTCCTCTCCACAGCTTCGTCCACCTCTAACTAAACCCTAACCCTACCTCTCTCTTACATACACGGACACGACATAACATACACATAGTGACACGGCACTAATACAGACACGACACTGACACACAAGATACTGACACATGCACTATACTAACACAGACACGACACACACATGTATAGGGTATTGGCCCGGGCTGTGGACTCGCGATCCAGGACATCGAGCTTGATGAACAAGTCTAGACTATAGGCCGGAGAGGTGGATGCTCGGGTCCGGCGGTGGGTTAGGCCATACACGGTCCACGGTATGGACTGAGATATGTCCCATAGCTTCTCTTCTCCTTCATATGTCTTCTCTTCTCCTTCATATTTCAGTCTCATGACTTTCGGCACCAGAGCGTAAGGTAGAGCCAAAAGTCTTATGCCTTCTAGGTTTATTTACTTATTTCTTATTAGGTTTCTAGCTAGCAAACGGCTCACAAAAGAGACATGACGGCACCAATATCCTTCTTTATTTATGTCTATCTTTGATGAACATGCATTTTTATCCATTTTTGCCTCAATTTAAATGATATATACTTGAATAATGTGTATCTATCTTACAGAAGTATCTAAAAATGGATATGAATTACTACTTACGGTATCATTCGTGGATGTACAACCATCATCCTGATGACATGTACGATATGCAGAATAAATTCATAGAGGGTGTACAGCAGTTCCTGCAGTTCGTGAAGGCGTTCACTCAGTACATGGATGGTACCAAAATTAAGTGTCCATGTGTGAGATATCACAACTTGAAATATCATCCAAATGTGGAAGTTATATATCATTTGTAGTCGAAGGGTTTTACGCCGAATTACTATATGTGGACCGTGCACGGAGAACTTGTATATTTAGCATCAGAGTTGGAGCCTTATGTGGAGCCATATATGGATGTCCATGACCATGCTGCTTACGACGACGGGTGGATGAACATGGTTTTTGATGCGGCAGGACCTAGTTTCGATCCGAACAATCATGATGCAATTAAGGAGGCACTGAATGCCGATGCTGTAAAGTTTATGGACTTGCTGCAAAATGTAAGGACTCCATTATATCCTGGTTGTGAGGATCATTCACCGTTGGAGGTGGTTACAAGATTGTTGAGCATCAAGTCCGATTTTAATATGTCGCAAGAATGCTACAACTGACTGATGGAGTTGATTATAGATATCTTGTCGGAGGGTGCTAAGTTGCCTAAAGACTTCTACCGATCTAAGAGGATGGTGATATCGCTCTGGATGTGATACAAGAAAATTGATGCATGTCGCAATGGGTGCATGTTGTACTACAAAGACGACAAGAATGAAGACGTATGCAGATTCTGTGGTGCTGATCGCTACAAGGCCACTGGTAGAGGAAGATTTGTCGGTGCAAGGAAGCCTACCGATTCGGTGCACTACTTTTTTTTGACGTCGCGGTTGCAAATGTTGTTTATGGTGAAGGAGACTACAGAAAATATGAGTTGGCACCGGCGAAAATAGATTGAAGGAGTGTTGGATCATCCATCTGATGGAGAAACATAGAAGCAATTTTATCGAGAGAATTCAGATTTTTCCTCGGACCCGCGTAATGTCAGATTGGGGCTCTCCTCCGACGGTTTTACCCCATTTGGACTTTCGGGCTCCCAGTATTCGTGTTGGACTATGATCGTCACTCTATATAATCTACCGTCTTAGATGGGTAAGATGACTCTGTATATGTTCCTAACTATTATTATCCCAGATTCGAACAATCTGAAGAGGAACATCGATGTGTATTTACAACCGTTGATAGATGAGTTGAATCAGCTGTGGGAAGTAGGTGCCAACACGTACGATATTTCTAGAAAGTAAAATTTTCAGATGAGGGCAGAACTTATATGGACCATCAATAATTTTGCGTTGTGAAGAAGGCCAATCCACCGCCAAGGTGGCCCAAATACACGATATGGGAAAAGGTGTAACGCCTAGTCCCAAAATACGTATGACTAGGAATACGTAACATGCCATCTACGTATTCGACCAGACTATGGTCCGACTCGAATATGTATAAGCTGTATAATAAAGGTAACTATCTAAGAATACTGAAAATATCTATGTTACAATCAACATAAATAACAAAATATCAAGAATGAACTACATGTACTAAAGTTGGCCGTCCAGTAACACATAAGCTTGAATAGACTCGAGAAAGAAATATGAGTCTATAAAAAACTAGGCTAAATCAACATATGAATAAATAACCATAACCCTGGTAAAAATGATATAAGTACCTGGCACCAATGCCCGCATGACAAGCAATACACATCAGCAACTCCCAATGCTCCATAATCGTCTATGCTGCAAAAATTGGCAGGGGACCAGGTCCTAAGAGGGATGTAACAAAGTACAAGAAAACAACAAGCTAGAAGTAAACAGTATAATATTATAAAAATGGGGAAAGCTACTATGACCAATTATGTGATAAGCAAATGAGTGGTATCGTACCCCGGGCTGATACTCACGGAAGATCTCAAGGGACACTTATGTAATCTAATAGTACACTCAAGGCTCCGTGTGGGGGAACCAGGAGGAAGCTGTATATATAAATATAATACCTTAGATTCCACAAAGGAAACCTAAAGCCTAATACACATAAATAGTAATAAGTAAAATATGCCCAGAGCACGATAAAGACTCTCCCCACCCAATGTAACCTCATGTCTCAATCAAGATACGCAAGATCATGACCTCTAACTATCAGCATAAGTCATAGTCAATATGTATAACTATCTGTATCACTATAGCATGTATCTTGTAGTCCTATCCATAGTCCAAGAACCACGAACAAGTCGTAAAAGACTCTGCCACATGAATATCATATCAAGTGTCCTACGGTCGGATGTGCAAATAATATATGCACAAATCATGGGTTCGAAAGAATGACTCTCTAACTACGATACTCGATCCCGCAGAGGATGTCGGTACCCGAATCTTGTTCGGACACAAAGTATCGTATAACGGCCCTAGCTCAACAAGTACATCAACCAAGCCACACAAATATAATGTCTAATACATAAATAATATTAAATAAATAATTTAGAAATATAAATATCTTGGCAAGGTACACTTGCCTGGTTCTGCAGTCAGTGGTGGTAAAGATGATCCCACGTCCACTCCTTCAGGATTCAATTAACCTAAAAACCAATTAAATACTTAAGGGTCTAATCAAGAATTCTCGTAATTATAACTTATTTATATAATTTTATTCTTTTCCATGTACAACCAAGCCCAATATTATTTCTAACAACTTACTTTACTTTTACGGGGTATCAAAACTTAGTTTCTTTGTTTTTGACATCCAAAATTTAAGTTTAAGTCCCCAATTAAAGGTCATGAACATAAATAATAATAAATCATATAATCTTGATTTAAATATAATTTATATTCATTTTAGCAATTAATTCCCAGATTTGACAAAATAATGTTTTTTAAGATTATGGCTACTTTAGGTTGACTAGTTTTGTCCGAAACTTGTTCGGGACATTACGAGTCCATTAGTATGGTTTATATTTATGAAAAAATATTTTATATCATATTATATTCTGATTTAATCTCAAAAAATATTCACCAATTTATTTCTTCCAAAATAATCTCTATTTACTAGCAAAACAATGTCATAAAGTCACCCGAAACATAGGCTAGTGACCCTTATTTTTAGGGTTCAGGTTTGACATGAAAATACCATAAATATAATTTTGAAATACTTTATTTCTATAATTAAAACAGATATAAATTCAATTTTAGGAATTAAGATCAAATCCTCCAAGAATCGTATCACAAAGTCATATTGTGCGTCGATTAGGTATTCTGGCAACTTGATGCTAGTTTGTACATGCAACATTACCAACTTGAGTAATAAATTATTTTTAATATGAAATTATATTATTTAATTTTCTAGAATTTATTAATAATTATATATATAAATAATTATATCACACCATTCATGCAACCAACTCAATTATGCTATATAGCTATTCTTGTAACTTGGCCAAGTAGTCTTTGCATCCAATCTTTCCATCGACATGAAATATGATTAACTATATAATTATAATATTTATATTCTAATATAATAACATATAATTTTTTGAAATTATTTTATATATATTTATCATGACAATACTCATTGAACCTTGTCTACTATTGGTGCGTCATGTCTGTGTCATGATTGTTCGATTTTCTTGGAATAGTTTCTAAAAAAAAATACGTATTTCTCATACATAAAGTTATTCCTAATCATTATCTAATATTATCATGAGTTACACAATCTTTGGTTCATGGAGAATAGGAAAAAGAATCTAAGTTGGAAGATTTACCCGTATGTGATTACGACGTGGTCCTTTCTCGCGACACGGACCCTTCAGAGCACCAAACGGACTCCAACTTCCACAAAACTTGAGGGGATGCTTGGGGGCTTCATATAGGAGATAAATATTCAGTTTAGAGGTGATTTTGAGGGCTATGAGGGGACGGACAATAATTGCAACCAGCAGCAAGTAGTCGGCCTCTATGGGTGGCTAATATCTTGCTCTAGGGCTTGTCAGCTTGTGGGGGATGAAGTTGTCACGTCCCAGTCCCAAAATACGTAGGACTAGGATACGTAACGATGCCAGCCACCCGTATATATGGCAACTCCAATATATGGAAATCATATATACGTGCGTACGCTGTATAATGAACAACAATTCACCAGTGGTATAATTAATCACAAGTCACAGGGTAATATCTAAATCTCATCCACAGAATCAAATATGAATAAACAATAACCCTGTAGCTAGATCTCAATGATAAGTATCTAAAGAATGACAGTCGGATGGAAATAAATCTACTGCCGAAATAGAATATGAAAATGAACCAGATACACACCATATAAGAACCGCATCTGACAATCACGAGGCTCAAAGAGAAGACCTCCTCGGGATATACATAACATGTCCGGATCTGTGCTCCTGCGAGTACTCAAGAACATATACACCTGACAGGGGACCAGGTCCTCAGAGGGACATAGCAAGATACATAAAAATGACATGCCATAATGTAAATACTGAATAAACAAATGGGGTGTACTAACCATCTAAGTGAATGCAATTTAAAGACCTTGTAGTACGCATGGGAATGTGTGGCTAGACATATGCTGACGTAATTCACCAATCGTCGGGACTGGCTAGTATATGTGTCATATGCCCCCGACGCAGGGAACTCTGCAATCGTCCATCTCCGAGGAGCATGGATCGAAGGATAAAGACTCAATGAAGGGGGTGTCCCATACGCCTACTAGATGTCTTCCCCGCCTAATATAGATGTACAAGTCGTAAAAACGACGTGGACACCTCCTACTATGATGCAAGTCTCAATAAAATAAACAACTGAGCTAAATACCGCTACACGTGTTGCTCACACTGATGGCCAGTCGCGCATGAGGCACGCGTCCCTACATGTACTCACTCTGTGACGTGTAATGATACGTGTCAAGGCCTGAGAAGTTATATCAATAACTTCACAACTTTAGGTGGGTCTACTAGACACTAGGTCAGACACAAGTCCTAACGTCAACGCCATCGTTGACTGCACCCGAGTTTTCTCGGACGCACACATTTATATAATATAAAAATAGATAAACATGTAACTAGCAATAACTGAATTTAAACAGTACAACAAGGCAAGGTATACTTGCCTGGCGGGAGAGCTGCAAATATAATGTCCAGATGTCAAATACCAAGTGTCAGAAACTATGGCCTCAGAATGAAAGTCTCCGGATGCTGAAATAAACATCACTAATAGTCTCAGAAAATATCAAATAGCTAGAAATGCCTGTCCTTAAGTCCAATTTGGACACAGGGGCAAAAATGACAGTTTTCGGTCAAAGCGGGGTCCACATGTGGGCCCACTTTGCACCGAAAAATGTGTCAGGGTCAAAGGTCTCCAAATTCGCCAAACTTAGTGTCAACAAGTCAGGAACGATGATACGAACCCAACGGAACTTCCAGAATTGGATTCCGGTGAGCCGATCACAAAATCGCCCGTTAAGTGGAGCCGGTGGGGCCCACGGTACGCGATTTTATCAACGTTCTCAGAATTGAACCAAACTTGGCTCACAGGACCAGCGTATTGCTACGAGTCTGATGGCGCAAGTTTCGTCTCGATCCGACGTGTGTACACAAAGTTGCAGCGTGTTCCAGAACTGACGGATACGGGACGGTGTCGACGGATACGCGTTGATTCCGGTGTGCACGCACATCCAAATCAACTTCTCCGAATTCCTACACGTCCGTATCAACGTCGCGCACGTTTTGGTAAAGACCGCGTGCGACCAAGTCGTCCCGTTTGGCGGGGCGTACCCAGTTCCGGGGTGAATCGGGTCGTTGTTTTTCCTGTTTTTGGATCGCGTGCCGCGATCGCCACAGGACGCGGTGCTCCGAGCGGGTTGCACGGGCACCGAGATGGTTACCTAGTCTACACGACGCAACTGACGGAATCGGAAACAGAGCTACGAGGTGAGAGAAAAATATACCTGAACAGGGCTCCGTAAACTTCGAAATCTTCGTGTCCGACACGTGTCCGAGGGCTGTGTCCGTGTCCTGTGCCCTGTCCGCGTCCACGGCGACCCTAAGGTTGCTGGAGACCGGCCGGGGCGGCTCGCTGGAGGAGGGCGGCCGGTGACGGCGCAGGCTCGGACGGCCGGAGGCGGCTTCGGGAGCTGACCGGAGTCGGCTGGGAGGAGAGGAGAGGTGGTGGTGACGTTGGTGCTGGTGGTGGAAGATGGTGGTGGCGGCGGACTGTGATGGGGTGGCGGTGGTGGTGGAGAAGAAGAGGAGGAGGTCGGGAGGCGGACGGAGGTCGCCGGCGGGGTCGGCCAGCGGGAGGGGAAGAGAGGAAGGAGGAGGAGAGAGGGAGGCGGGGTTGACGAGGGCGGGCCAGTGGAGAGGGGGAGAGAGGACGGCGCCGGCGGCCAGCGGCCGGCGGAGAGGCGGCCGAGCGGGGGAAGGCGCCGACGGCGGGGAGGGAGAGAGGGAGCGGGGAAGAGGAAGAGAGGGAGAGAGAGAGCCAGGGGGCGGGGGGGGGGGGCTGGCTCCGCCGCGGGCGGAGGGGCTCCGGCCAGGGGCGGCTGCACCGCCGACCGGGGGGGGGGGGTCGGCTGAGTGAGAGAGAGATTTGTTTTTTTTTTCTTTTCTTTTCTTTTCTTTTCTTTTATAAAAAAATTAATTATTAAAATAAGAAAAATATCTAAAGATATTTTTGGGATATTTTTAGGATCTTTTCGGGATATTTTCGGGATCTTTTCGGGTGGGTCCCGTCTCCAAATTGACGGTGCAGGTTCACCGGCCAATGAGGGGGTGACACCTCGCACTGCAATTTGCAGAAAAGTCCCTGTAATTTCATAAATTGCAGAATTGTCCTATTTTTGGGAAATTGCGCAATTACGAAATTGTCTGGAAAAACACCCGATTCCTGAAATTTCTAAAATTCACAGAATTGAGGGAAATTGCTATGTGAGGGTCCCGGGGAAATGGGGGTGAGTCTGGGCAGGGGTTGGACCTGGTTTCTGGGTGATACGGCCATCGTATTTATTAATTAATAAATACTGCGCACGGTGTTCTCTAATTATTTAGAGGCAGTTAGGGTCATAATTTTTCTACGGTGTCAATACACTAAATGGAGTATACTCAGTGTAGAAAATTATCGTATTTTTGTTTGGGCAAAACAGGTGCAGGTTGAGCCTCAAATCTCTATTGGTACAGAGGTGGGTAAAGAGCAGGAAATTAAATAGGAAATAATTACGGACTTTTGTAACGATAGTTGTGCGTCTCAAACGAGGCTCAAAATAAAGCATCTGGGAGTTGCACAAAATTCAGGAAAATAGTCTGGTATGTCTAGGACAGGTATGTGAACTTTGTTCGGGGATAACAGTCAAGGTAAAGCTCCAAATAATTAGGTAACGGACAGGTGCACAAGTCAACAGGATATGTAGGAAAAATAAATTAAAATATTGCCATAAATCCTAAATTGTTAAAATAATCCTAAAAATACTGAAATCTGGTCGAGGGGGTTTACAATCTACCCAACTTATAAAAATTTCGTCCTCGAAATTAAAACTAAGCCGGGGTAGAAGTCAAAGACGGCATAAGATATAATTTAACAAAGTAATTTATATCTTGGTTTATGAATAGGTTCGAAAAACGTTTACGCATGTCGTCCACATGCTTCCAAGTAAATTCTCCTGGCGCGCCGTGCTTTTATGTCATGCGGACCAAGGGAATAGACTGATTTCTCAATACTTTTCCTCGATGATCAAGGAGTTCCACGGGTTGCTCTTGATACGACACGCTCGGCCTAATGGCGATCTACGAATGGTTGAGGACATGACTGCTGTCTGTCACATATCACCTGAGTTGCGACACGTGGATTACAGCAAGTACTTCCTCAAGTGAAGGTGGTAGCGCAAGTTGATTTGCCACTACTTCCTACTCTTTCTAGCACGTCAATGGGCCAATATTCCTTGGACTAAACTTGCTGCGTCCTCCGAATTGAATGGTATCTCTAGTAGGTGATATCCTCGAGATGACATGATCGTCCTCTTTAAATTCCAAGGGACGATGATGACGTCCGCCTACTACTGTTGTCTGTCTTACACTGCTCGTCAGTGTCCTTGTATTACTTAACTGTCTCTACGGGGTTGACCACCAATTCTGGTCACGCGAATCCTTGTCTGGTAAAATGCTGACTGGTATGCCGTACAATCTTACGATTGTCTCATATATAAGTCCTTCTGCATGAAGATGTACTTGAGACTTTTGTGGTCTGTATAGATCTCCATTTGTTCCTCATATAAGTAATGTCTCCATAACTTCAGAGTAATTACGACGGTTGCAAGTTCTAAATTCTTCTCATGTACTCATAATTGTCTAGATGCATATGCCATTACCTTGCCATTCTGTATTAATACACATCCAAACTTTTTCCTGATGCATCTGTAGATTACAACCGCCTGATCCGGATGGAATAGGCAATACGGGTGTTGTGGTCAGTCGCTTCTTCAACTCCTCGAAAGCGGCTTGACACTCGTTGGTCCATAGGAATTCTTAATCCTAATAAGTCAACCTAGTCATAGGTGCTGCTATCCTTTCAGGAGTCAATCAATTGTTCATCCAGGTGAAATCCATTTAGACTCCTGTCAACAAAATGATATATTCCTTCCTTGTAATACTTTGACCAAAGTTATGAGGCAAAAATTTTAAATTTCATGCTGCCATGGTGGCGCACGTATCAGGAACGTAATAAAACGTTAGGTAGGTAGCGAAGGTCATTCTAAAAATAGTACAGTTTTAAACTGCAATCTAATCTAATAATAAGGTTTGGTAAATACCCAAGAAACAAACAGAAATGACTACAGAAACAATACACTCTCGTATTTGTACGAGGCACGAGGTTTCATCTTTCTGAAATAAGGGAAGACGGAGAACAGTAATCAAGAGTTCAAGGGGATGGTAATAGATTAGAAGTGTGTGGGGATCAAGGCGTTTAAAGAATTCAATTGGGAATTGTCAAGACAGTTGTGGATTGAAATCATATTTTTGTAATTCCTATTCACATATTCGGATCAGCACAGTTATGTAACTGATACGATATGCTCAGACATATCTAGAGGGCAAGTATATCTGTCTACTAATCACTATATATCTCAATCCACGTAAAGTAGTTATGCGAAGGGCGAATCAAAATGCACTAAGGTTGATCAGACCGTAATACACTGATTCTGAATAGACAATTGTATTAGTGGAGTGGATCAGGCCCCAATAACACATGTGTCATGAACAAGCTTGATAAAGAATAAGCTTGCAAAACTAGGCTATAATAGCATCATAAGTCAAGGTAGGACAGCAATTTTAAGTATGCTAGATTATGATGAGAGAAATTACAAACAATTCACAATCACAAAAAAAATAAGACTCTACAATCTCTACAGTTGTTATTCTAATTCCTTGTCTAAGTCGCTAGTTGACCTAAAAGAGGTATGGCCTTCTAAGTTCTACAATCTTAATAAATACTATAGGTTGTCCGTCTAAAACAGGGATTCCAAGAAAGTCCGCGTAAAGTAGGGGTTCAAGGTTGTCTGCGTAAAGCCAAGACAAAATAATTTGGCGTGACGCATGGCTTCAGAACTATCCGCGTAAAACAGAGAAGTGTAAGGTAGAGCTTCAGAGCTGTCCGCGTAATAAGTCTGTGCGTAACAGTCTGCGTAAAAGTCTGGGTGAAAGTATGAGCGTAAAAGTTTTACGCTAAAATCTGCGCAAAAATATCTTCTGCGTAAAATCTAACATTCGTTGCAGCGTAAAGTTGTACGAGTAACTCATGAGTTTGTTAGTCAAATTTAGTGAATCCTGACAAAAGTAATTGTACAACGATCGAGTGGTTGGTTGTGATGATGAATTTGTACGGAGTCCCAGGTTGTCGTCTAGTGACTGATTGGATACAAGTCATGCGCTTGAGGTGAGACAAAATCAGATGTCCCGCAAAAGCTGTTTCTTTTTGCACAGGGCTCGAGGCGTATCTCTGCCTTTAATACACGGGATTTGGTTATGCCTGGGGAAAGCTAAGTTTGTAACAATACGCTCACATCCTATCATTATATTTTACGCCTAATCAGGTTACTCTACGCTGGTTGTCTTTTTATTCAAGAATCATCAAGTTTACGCAGGGCAGTTACCTATGTGGCTTTTAGGACGTGTCATACGCAAGGTAAGGAATACTAAGGAAAAGTGGATAGCAGTTATTATAACTGCAGCGTAAAGGAGATAATCTTCTGCATAGTTTGGCTTTTTACTCCAACAAGAAAGTCATTTGGCTTTTACGCCAACTAGGCAGTTGTTTGGTTCTTATGCCAATAATGGTCAACTAGGTTTTACGCTAACAAGGGTAAAGGGTCTCTGGCGTAAAACTCTGGTTATCCCACATAGGATGAGGTTTCAGTCCTAGTATTTAATCCTTAGATTTCTATGGGTTCCTCAAGACTAGGGTCACACTATGGTTAAGTCTCTAACTAATCCTAGTAGTGGTTATACTACTCTCAAGTCATATATAAAAATATGTTAAGGGATACTGGTAAATTAATCTATAGGTAGTGATGCTAGGGTTCACTAGGTAGTATGGAAGACTAGGGTTCATCAAGTAGTCTGAACTTAATGATATGTCAATGCCCTAGTTGTATTCTAAGTAGGAATATTATCCTAAGTATCATCCTATCAACAGGGATTCCTATATTCTAGCAGGGGCTATACTTAAGGAATTATCAGGGAAGCACATGAATCAAGCAGGATGCAATTATGTAAGTAGGACAGACTGGAAGGAAGATAAGTCATAGTTAATTATGGATGAGATCCTATCCTCTAATCCTAGGTGCAGGCTTGCTCGGTACAGTAACGTAACCGAGACAATATGCTCTGACCTGCATGGGCCACCACTAAAAACATTGTCACGCCCCAGTCCCAAAATACGTAGGACTAGGATACGTAACGATGCCAGCCGCCCGTATATATGGCAACTCCAATATATGGAAACCATATATACGTGCGTACGCTGTATAATGAACAACAATTCACCAGTGGTATAATTAATCACAAGTCACAGGGTAATATCTAAATCTCATCCACAGAATCAAATATGAATAAACAATAACCCTGTAGCTAGATCTCAATGATAAGTATCTAAAGAATGACAGTCGGATGGAAATAAATCTACTGCCGAAATAGAGTATAAAAATGAACCAGATACACACCATATAAGAACCGCATCTGACAATCACGAGGCTCGAAGAGAAGACCTCCTCGGGATATACATAACATGTCCGGATCTGTGCTCCTGCGAGTACTCAAGAACATATACACCTGACAGGGGACCAGGTCCTCAGAGGGACATAGCAAGATACATAAAAATGACATGCCATAATGTAAATACTGAATAAACAAATGGGGTGTACTAACCATCTAAGTGAATGCAATTTAAAGACCTTGTAGTACGCATGGGAATGTGTGGCTAGACATATGCTGACGTAATTCACCAATCGTCGGGACTGGCTAGTATATGTGTCATATGCCCCCGACGCAGGGAACTCTGCAATCGTCCATCTCCGAGGAGCATGGATCGAAGGATAAAGACTCAATGAAGGGGGTATCCCATACGCCTACTAGATGTCTTCCCCGCCTAATATAGATGTACAAGTCGTAAAAACGACGTGGACACCTCCTACTATGATGCAAGTCTCAATAAAATAAACAACTGAGCTAAATACCGCTACACGTGTTGCTCACACTGATGGCCAGTCGCGCATGAGGCACGCGTCCCTACATGTACTCACTCTGTGACGTGTAATGATACGTGTCAAGGCCTGAGAAGTTATATCAATAACTTCACAACTTTAGGTAGGTCTACTAGACACTAGGTCAGACACAAGTCCTAACGTCAACGCCATCGTTGACTGCACCCGAGTTTTCTCGGACGCACACATTTATATAATATAAAAATAGATAAACATGTAACTAGCAATAACTGAATTTAAACAGTACAACAAGGCAAGGTATACTTGCCTGGCGGGAGAGCTGCAAATATAATGTCCAGATGTCAAATACCAAGTGTCAGAAACTATGGCCTCAGAATGAAAGTCTCCGGATGCTGAAATAAACATTACTAACAGTCTCAGAAAATATCAAATAGCTAGAAATGCCTGTCCTTAAGTCCAATTTGGACACAGGGGCAAAAATGACAGTTTTCGGTCAAAGCGGGGTCCACATGTGGGCCCACTTTGCACCGAAAAATGTGTCAGGGTCAAAGGTCTCCAAATTCGCCAAACTTAGTGTCAACAAGTCAGGAACGATGATACGAACCCAACGGAACTTCCAGAATTGGATTCCGGTGAGCCGATCACAAAATCGCCCGTTAAGTGGAGCCGGTGGGGCCCACGGTACGCGATTTTATCAACGTTCTCAGAATCGAACCAAACTTGGCTCACAGGACCAGCGTATTGCTACGAGTCTGATGGCGCAAGTTTCGTCTCGATCCGACGTGTGTACACAAAGTTGCAGCGTGTTCCAGAACTGACGGATACGGGACGGTGTCGACGGATACGCGTTGATTCCGGTGTGCACGCACATCCAAATCAACTTCTCCGAATTCCTACACGTCCGTATCAACGTCGCGCACGTTTTGGTAAAGACCGCGTGCGACCAAGTCGTCCCGTTTGGCGGGGCGTACCCAGTTCCGGGGTGAATCGGGTCGTTGTTTTTCCTGTTTTTGGATCGCGTGCCGCGATCGCCACAGGACGCGGTGCTCCGAGCGGGTTGCACGGGCACCGAGATGGTTACCTAGTCTACACGACGCAACTGACGGAATCGGAAACAGAGCTACGAGGTGAGAGAAAAATATACCTGAACAGGGCTCCGTAAACTTCGAAATCTTCGTGTCCGACACGTGTCCGAGGGCTGTGTCCGTGTCCTGTGCCCTGTCCGCGTCCACGGCGACCCTAGGGTTGCTGGAGACCGGCCGGGGTGGCTCGCTGGAGGAGGACGGCCGGTGACGGCGCAGGCTCGGACGGCCGGAGGCGGCTTCGGGAGCTGACCGGAGTCGGCTGGGAGGAGAGGAGAGGTGGTGGTGACGTTGGTGCTGGTGGTGGAAGATGGTGGTGGCGGCGGACTGTGATGGGGTGGCGGTGGTGGTGGAGAAGAAGAGGAGGAGGTCGGGAGGCGGACGGAGGTCGCCGGCGGGGTCGGCCAGCGGGAGGGGAAGAGAGGAAGGAGGAGGAGAGAGGGAGGCGGGGTTGACGAGGGCGGGCCAGTGGAGAGGGGGAGAGAGGACGGCGCCGGCGGCCAGCGGCCGGCGGAGAGGCGGCCGAGCGGGGGAAGGCGCCGACGGCGGGGAGGGAGAGAGGGAGCGGGGAAGAGGAAGAGAGGGAGAGAGAGAGCCAGGGGGCGGGGGGGGCTGGCTCCGCCGCGGGCGGAGGGGCTCCGGCCAGGGGCGGCTGCACCGCCGACCGGAGGGGGGGGGTCGGCTGAGTGAGAGAGAGATTTGTTTTTTTTTTCTTTTCTTTTCTTTTCTTTTCTTTTATAAAAAAATTAATTATTAAAATAAGAAAAATATCTAAAGATATTTTTGGGATATTTTTAGGATCTTTTCGGGATATTTTCGGGATCTTTTCGGGTGGGTCCCGTCTCCAAATTGACGGTGCAGGTTCACCGGCCAATGAGGGGGTGACACCTCGCACTGTAATTTGCAGAAAAGTCCCTGTAATTTCATAAATTGCAGAATTGTCCTATTTTTGGGAAATTGTGCAATTACGAAATTGTCTGGAAAAACACCCGATTCCTGAAATTTCTAAAATTCACAGAATTGAGGGAAATTGCTATGTGAGGGTCCCGGGGAAATGGGGGTGAGTCTGGGCAGGGGTTGGACCTGGTTTCTGGGTGATACGGCCATCGTATTTATTAATTAATAAATACTGCGCACGGTGTTCTCTAATTATTTAGAGGCAGTTAGGGTCATAATTTTTCTACGGTGTCAATACACTAAATGGAGTATACTCAGTGTAGAAAATTATCGTATTTTTGTTTGGGCAAAACAGGTGCAGGTTGAGCCTCAAATCTCTATTGGTACAGAGGTGGGTAAAGAGCAGAAAATTAAATAGGAAATAATTACGGACTTTTGTAACGATAGTTGTGCGTCTCAAACGAGGCTCAAAATAAAGCATCTGGGAGTTGCACAAAATTCAGGAAAATAGTCTGGTATGTCTAGGACAGTTATGTGAACTTTGTTCGGGGATAACAGTCAAGGTAAAGCTCCAAATAATTAGGTGACGGACAGGTGCACAAGTCAACAGGATATGTAGGAAAAATAAATTAAAATATTGCCATAAATCCTAAATTGTTAAAATAATCCTAAAAATACTGAAATCTGGTCGAGGGGGTTTACAGAAGTGAAGGTTGGGAAGGAGTGAAAAGGAAGTGTTGAAGGAGAAGGAGAGTATGAAGTGGTTGTGGAAGAGAGGAAGGAGGATACAGGGGCGTCTACCAAGAGGGAAGTAGATGTTAGGGTTAGTGTTTGGTGATAAGTTGATATATATATATATATATATATATATATATATATATATATATATATATATATATAAATGGGCTTTCTAAATAGATTTAAATATATAAAGGGATTTTTCTAATGCTAATAAGGTTCGGCCAAGGGGGATGCTCTTAGCCAAAAATGAGAGGGTGGGGTTGGTTGTTATGGTTATGATTGGATAATATTTGGTTGTTGGGTTGGTTAGGGAGTTGGTTAGATAGTTATTTGCCAACTAGGATGCCACCTATACCACTCTCTATAGATAGAACTCCAATAAATAAAAATAAATTAATTTAAATATATATATATATATATATATATATATATATATATATATATATATATATATATATATATATATATATATATATATAATATTTACATGAGGATTTTTGGGTGCACTACATACCTTCATGTGTTTGGGTTGGATTTGGGTCAAGTTCTAGTCAAAATGAGGCAATTTTATGGTAACCATAATTCTAGAAGTTCGTCAATATTTTTGGAGGATGGGGGAGATCAAATAAATACAACATCCATGTTTTAACTATATTAGACTCAATCAAGATTAATAATATAAATTTGTTGTAAAACAAAAGTTCGTGCATTGCTCAAAATATCAAAGCCATGGCAAAGTGTCATATATATTAAAAAGGATTTTAGAAATTAATTCTTTATATATATATTTATTTAAACAAAATAATAAAAATAATTATAAATTACCAAATTACCCCTATTCCAAAATAAGGGGGCTTACAAAAGGCAAAAGATTTACCAAGTGCTATCGAAGGGTCTGCTAAGGGGTACAAGTGTGACGGATTTGGTCGCACTCATAACAGGACGAAGAGGGGTATATTCTAGGATCTGCCATATTGGAGCACCAATCTGATCAGACATAACCTTGATGTCATACATATCGAGAAGAATGTATTTAACAACATAATTAATACTATAATAGACGTAAAGGAGAAGACGAAAAGACAATCGGAAGGCCAGGTTAGACTTGGAAGAAATATGTAGACGTCCTGCGTTGCATTTGATAGAGGAGGGGAATGGAAAGTTAAACCAACCTAAGGCAATTTTTTCACTAGAGAAGGAGGATAAAGGAAGACTTTGTAGATGGATTCAGGGCCTAAAATTTTCAGACGGGTACGTCTCGAACTTAAGAAGATGCGTCAACCTTAAGGAAAATAAACTGACGGGTATGAAGAGCCATGATTGTTACATATTCATGGAGAGGTTAATTCTGATTGTATTTTGAAAATTCTTACCGCAGGTCATTTGGGTTCATTGACAGAGCTCAACATATTCTTCAGAGATCTTTATTCTACTAAATTGCTCGTCGATCGTCTAGAAAAGTAAGAGAAGGACATTGCGGTAATACTATACAAGCTCGAGAAGGTCTTTTCTCCTGGATTCTTCGACTCCATGGAGCATTTGCTAATTCATCTTTCCTATAAGGCACATGTCGGTGGGCCTGTCGGTTATCGGTGGATGTACTCGTTCGAGCGACATCTGAACCACCTAAAGAGAAAGGTGAAAAATAAGGCATGAGTTGATGGTTCTATTTATGAAGCTTATGTGCTAGAGGAGATTACAAACTTTTGCTCGGCATATTTCAAACCTCATGTTGCTACTAATCGAATAAGAGTTCTGAGAAACGACAACTGATATCAGGAATCTAGTGATTGAATACTGAAAGTATTCAATGCGTCCGAAAAGCCTTCAGAAAAAATAAAGAAGAGATATTTGAATGACGACGAGCTAAGGGCTGGTTAGTTGTATATATTACACAATTGCGATGACGATGAAGTGGAGAAGCAAGAGGGGTATGTAATTAATACGTTTACGTTTACGTTATCTCAATGTAATGGTATAAGTTCGGTAATGTTATGCTACTAATCAGCGATTGTTTCGTTATTTTTCAGAACTTATAATGATGAGCTAAGGTTAGTTAGACCCTACATAACTGACGAAAAAGTAGAACAAGAAATGAGACGTTATTTTTTTTCTTGGTTGAGCACATATGTAAGGAGCTCAGTATTTACTTTTTGTATATGTAATTTACACAATAATTAACATAATATTGTACTTAATTTCTTATCTTATGGTATTTAGGTCGATCGTCCAAACGTAGCACTTGAGAATGAATCTATTAGAACTCTAGCTAAGGGGCCAATTTATGTCGCCAAAATCTGGCCAAGCTATTGTGTAAATGGGTTTAGGTTGAAGTCAACAACTGCCCCGATCAGAGACAACTTCCTAGATCTCGAGGACACCAAAAATAATTATTTGTGTATCAAATCTTCGAACTATAAAGATGTCGACATGAGCAATATTTTTTATGGCGTCTTACGGACGATTTTGGAGCTGATATATATATTTATGGAACAGAGCCTGCTAATATAGTGTTATTCAAGTATGAATGGTTCGATCCGATCCAAGATCAAGGTTGGAAAATAGACAAGCATGGTCTTGTGGATATAAACTATCGGCGTTGATATCAAGGCTATGAACCATTTATCCTATCAAGTCATGCACAGCTCGTGTACTTTACAACTTATCTTAAACGAAAAATAACAAGGTCGAACTGGTGGGCAGTATGCAAGACCAAAGTTAGAAATACCTTTGACGTTGACGAAATAACTTATCAAGGGGATGAGCTACCTCTTGTAACAAATATTGTAGAGGTGGACTCAACTGAAGTATCTCATTACACGGCTAATCGTGTTGAAGATGTAGAATTATCCGAAGAGGAAGAAGAAGTAGATGAAAATGAAGAAGAGCAGGATGAGGTCGTGGAAGAGGAGGACGAGAAAAACGAAGTAGATGGATTTTCAGAAAAGAATTGAAAATAAAATTAAATCCATTTAGTCTTATGATATGTACTGTATTTTTCTGGATTAGATTTCTTGGATATTGTTGCCAAAACTCTAGACTTTTTAGTTATCTAGACTTTTTGTGTGCAATTCAACGGAGGGTTGCTCCGGGTTTATTATATTTTTCTTCTTTATTTAATTTATTTCGTATTATATATATATATATATGTGTATGTGTGTGTGTGTGTGTGTGCATATTTATTTTATCACCATATGTTGTTATTAGTTATGACAGGACGACACGGAGAGTTCGGACGTAGAGGAGCATCTAGAGGACATCGTGCTCCGAGTGGCAGCACTCTTTCATTACCGGGTGCTAGGGAAAGACCACTTGCATCTCTTTATGATAGTACTCCTGGGACAAGCACACCTGGGATGAGCAGTACCCCACTCTTCCGACCACTTGCACCTCCTAATGACAGTACTCCTGGGACGAGCAGTTCCAGGCGGGAGCCTACTACTCCTCCGTCTACCGTTCCTACTGCTGACGGTACCATGGAGACTAAGGAGTAGACGGGCGAGGCCCAGACCTCGCAGTATCAGAGAGATCCTCCATGCGCGCCTCCGGACGAGCATCAGATGGAGATTTGGGCCGACAACACAAAGTAAGTTAATTAGTTAACATTTTCTTACGTATATATATATATATATATATATATATATATATATATATATATATATATATATATATATAATTTTCTATGAATATAATTATCTCTGTATAGATATCGTTTGTCGAGGGTACAGAGACGCTTGGGGCTCATTCTGAGTTACAATTATGGTGGCCCTTGGATCAACTACTCCGATGCACCAAACGAGAGGAAGGCATTCTGGTTTAAGCACTTCAAGGTAAAAATATATTTGGTTTTAATATCGATCATCTAATTTATTTATATTACATAACTTACTATATTAATTCTTGTAGGACACGTATTTCTATCCCCCATACCGGGCCGAGGTGATCGAGGAGATTTTTTCTTCCGTCGCCGCCAAGCTAGTCCGGAATGCGATCAATGATCAGAAGGACTGTGATCGTTTGGGAAAACCAATCCAAGGTTGGATCACGACTGAGCAATGGACTCAGATGAGGGCTAGATTCGACGATCCCAGGTACAAAAAAAAGTCGGAGAAGGCGAAGGCGGCCAAGAAGAAGGCAAAAAAGTGGTGTGGTGGCTTGATTCCGATGACGGAATATTTTTGTTGTATTATAAGTATTTGAACGTATATATATTATTTTAGTCAAAGTAGGATAAAATGGTTAATTTTAGTAACAATATATCTATTTGTAAATAACAGGTCCAAATGGGTGAAGACGCTAACATGGTGAACGTCTTCCTCTCCACCCATCGGAAGGGCGAACAACTCATCTATAATAGGGCCACGCAGACTTACCTAAGTATTACTTTACATTTTTTATTTTAATATAACTTAGAAAATATGCAAATAAATATCCATGTAGTTAGTAATAAGTTGCTTAGATAATAGGGTTATTTACACTAACTATCCCTATATTTTCAATTTATAATACTGGGTACCCCTGCTTTTGAACAACTTAGAAAATATACAAATAAATATCCATGTAGTTAGTAACAAGTATATTTATCGAGCGATTCATTTTTTCCTAGAATGAGTATCTACGGCTCCGTGAGCAGTCGACGCATTATGCTGCATCTGCACCTCCCGAGGGAGAAGCCGGTACTTTCTCATAGCCACCGGCCCACCCAGTTCCGTTGGATGACGAACTGTGGCAGACCGCCACTGGTAGTCTTCAGAGGGGTACGTACTACGGTACATGATCCTATGACGCCTATGTTGCGACGAAGGGCTCTAGAACCCCTATGCCCCTGTGCATACCCCACAGCCTTTCCAGGAGTCGGTGCGAGTCCAGCAGGAGAGAGTTGACCATCAGATTGGGTCTCTGCATGGCGAGATGATGAGATTGATTTCGCAGTAGCCCCAGTCCCAGCCGTATATGGACGATGCGAGGATCTTATCACGTTTTGATATACTCGAGCAAAACCTTTTGGAGCTCAGGACTATGACTGAGGCGACACAGTAGGATAATACGGATCTGGCATCATCGACACAGCATTCCATCACTCAGATTATAGATTTCATGGATTCATACAATGATCTCTTGTTTGCATTGGAGCGGATACGTCCTCCCAGTTCGTCGGCATCGACACCGACTCCATCGATGATACTTCCTCCTAGTTCGACATCGGTGGCGCTTTCACAGGGCCAGTTAGACTATATTGTATCGCAGTTGCGCGACGGTGTTCCTCCTCCTCCTCCTTATCCGCATTAATCCTAGGTTGGACAGATAGTTATGAGTTTGTGTGAATTTGGCCTATTTTTGAAAATTTGTGTGACATTGGCCCATTTTTGGGTCTGTTGTATATATTCTTTTTATGATATGAGGATATTTATTTCATACTTTTATGTATGAATGAATTTGTATGACATTGGCCAACTGTGACAATAGATTTGAATTTATCGGTGTTTAATAATTTGCTTATGTGTGACAATCTATTTTAATAAATTATGAATATATTTGTATAAACTGAAGGCTGAATATTGTTATATAAATTATTATGTAATAATATATATTTTAAATTTTTTACAGTAATTTAGCGACTTCTATCAACGTTTAGTGACGTACAAATACGTCGCAGAGAGGTATCAGAACATCGCTATCCCTGTTCCAAGGCATCGCAAATATGTCGCTAATTTGCTGACTTGGCAATCCCTACCTTGTCATTAAGGCGTAACTAAAATACGTTGCTAAATGTCGCTACATTCAAAAAATATTAGCGATGTACATGCGTTCCTAAACGTCGCTAACGGAAGAATGTCAGTGACGTTTAGTGACATAGTAAACGTCACTAAGTATAGAAATATCATCAATATTTTGCAACTAAATTTGTGTCGCTCATATACCGACATTGCGCCACAGAACGTCGATAATTGGTGAAAATTTTATGACGTTCATACGTCACTAAGATACGTCGCTGTTGCAACGTATAGCGACATATTTTTAGTAAGCGAATAGCTAGATCGCGACAACTATAAAACGTCGTTAATAACGCCGCCATTTTATTTTAGCAACGTAATTTTACAATTTAGCGACGTTTTGTAGCGTCTCTAACCCCACAATTTTAAGCAGAGGCATGGGGCCAGAGACACATGGAACACATAGAGTCTGGGACGCATGGGACCAGTTGTGCTGTATACATGGCGCTGCACATCCATCGAGAGTGAAGTTTTATGCTGACGTGAGACTTCTATCGTTTAGTGTGTTCATGTCTTTTGAGGCATTCAGAAAATTATTTTCGTCAGGATTCGGTGTCATAGACGATCATGTTGACGGGACGCCATGTCAGGTCCATCTGTGACAAATGCTTCGGTTGCTTGGGACGCATGGATGTTGCCTTGTTGGGCCACAAGCAGACTCTGTGGCCTGATCTCTTCTGAGTTTTTATTTTGGGGCACAGGTTTGCATGGATGCACATTTTTCATGCTTCTATAGTCTACTTATGTATTGCCATCTGCGAAGTAGTCTAGGGACATAAATTGTTGTGGCGTGATAATTCAACCATTGTCCTTGTTTGGTTGTAGGGTTTAACTGTTGTGCTACGATAGGCTATGGACAAAACTATGACACATATACCTTTGGTTTGACCAAATCTGTGGTCTCACTCTGTCTCAGAATAGTTGGGCACCCCTTGTCCTGGTTTGGTTATAGAGGTGTCATACTATTTCGATGACAGAATACATGTCTCTGATTTGGCACATGCCTTGCTTTATTTTCTTGCGTTTTATTCGGTTATTTGTTTTTAGTTCTTTTCCTGTGCCTCCTTATGGTACTTACTATTGGGGTCTGACTCCGCTGATTTTGTTTGGCCAGATTTTGTAGCGGATCCCGAGGTTTCTAGCTACTTTCTGCCTGATCGATGGTGCATACGAGGAGCGTGGTCAACAGAAGACTTGAGTGGGGTTCTTCTTCCCCACTTTAGCATTTTGCATCATTTTGGGCATTTAGATACCTACATCCGTTAGCCGCAAGATTTGTATATATTTGTGTAAATTCTGACTGCAGCTATAACGATATGTATTATTGACCTTGTACTAGCTCGATATTTTGTAATAGCTTGTTCTTGACCATTTTGATAGAGCATCGGGGATGCCTTACTGCTTTATCATATATGTTCATCTCTTACTGTTTATTGTTTGACAGATTGAGACATAGAAGTTCTGTGAAACCTTAGAAAGAATTTATTGTAGTATGTACCCCCTTGTCTAGTTACAGCTATGATCATCGTACGACGTATGATAACTTGTACGGGGTAGTTGGAAGTATCCATATCTATATTTCGCTACTGGGGTATGACATGTATGGAGCAATGTTGTATCTCATTTTAATATTTCTAAGATTTATAAGCCAAATATGTCATTTGTACTCGACCGTTTGAGGGTTTTATGTTTTCACAAAGAAAAGTTCTCAATAAAAGAATATTTTTCTTTCAATGTACGTATTCAATTTCTTTGTGATTGCTGCAAGTCTCACTGAAAATATATGATTATAAAATGAGCATGAGAACGCCTTGTACAAGCGTAATTCAGGCTTGTACGATATCACATCCAGTGGCAAAATTTGATTTTATGGAATCAGGATGTGACAATAACAACCTCATCACGTACAATAATAACATCATATCTATGTGCTGATGCAACCGTTATTGTGTGCTCACTTTGCTCCTCCTTCTTGCCATTTTTTTCTCTTCGAATCGAAATAGTTTTGCTTGATGTGGCCCTTCTTGCGACATTGGTCGTTCTCAGTGTCCTCAAGCCGACTCTTAGACTCGTCTATGCTCTTGTCTCTGCTACTGTCCACCCTTACTTTTACTCCTTTCGTAGTCTTTTGTAAATTCCATCACCCAAAATTAGGCCTACTTGGATTAGATAGTGAAATTAGGGCTAGTTTGTATCCAATTAGAAATAAGACACGTCAATTTATTTAATTTTACAGTAATTAAATCACGTAGCACACCTTACCGTTGCTTCGATAATTTGAGCACTACGCTAGCCATTGCCTTCCTACAAACTTCACATTCTTGTCCCAGACATGCCCGCCTTCTATCCTGACCTTTGTGTAACTTATAATTATGCTCTCTTGTGCTATATTTTAGTCATACAACATTCATCGCGGATGTTTGTATTTAATTCTATATAAATACGACTTTGTATCCTTGTGCATTCCAATCAAAATTGGAGACACAATCTTGACCCATTTCGTACAACCTAATTTATGATAAAATTCTACTCTGAGCCCTCTATGTCCATGATACTTGTGTCCCACCTAATTTTAGCTCCATATAGCTCTAATAAATTCCGGAACACCTTGCGCATTAATTTTAATTAATTTAACCCAATTTCCATCTTTGTGTAATTTTCCAATCATTGGGCACTATTATGCAAAAGTGCATTGAGGTGTCTACACCATTGGACAATACATGAAGAAACCCAAATTTTCCTTTATTATTTGGTCATGTAAATTTTTCCCATAAATTTTTGAAATGTGCAACGCGCAACATCGCATCTTATTTAAACCTAGCATTGTATTTTAATATTGCAAATCCTAGCCCTCCAAACATCCCCATGTGAGGCCAAGGCCCAACCCCCAAGAGGTTTGACCAAGCCCTAATTCTAGGTCAACCCATTATTATACATGTATATAAATATTATTTCTTCTTCCTTTTCTTTTTTTCTCAACCCAAAGCTATACGCAGCCGACCCCCATCCTGTTCATTCATCTTCATCATCCCTTTCCTCTGCACGACCCACTTCACCCGTCGGAACCACCAGTCCCTTGCCGAGTCACCTCGTCGAGCCGTCGAGAATCTCGCCAACCTACTGTCCCGACCGCTGAACCTCGACCGGAGATGCTGCCATCCCCGTCTCCACACGACGACCAACCCGCCATCGATCCCGACCATCCCGCACCCTGTCGACCCCGCTGCACCCAGAAGCCCGCCGGAGTCCCGAACCCACCTCGCCGTCCTCTTCCATCTCCGGCCCCTTCCTGGCCACCCCCCCGCTGCCACGACACCTCGAGCCTCTGCCATTGACGACCGCACCACCATCATTACACCACCAGCAACACCACCAGCAATACCACCGCCACCCGACCTTTTCTCTCTCCCCCGTCCTCCTTCCTCCACCCTCATCGACATCACAGACCACTACCATCATCGTCTCTGACACCTCGACCTCCGCCACTCACCACCCGAGCCGTCATCTTCCCCCTCGCCTGAGCGCCGCCGGCACCACGACCGCACCACCAGCACATTACCACCACCATTCCCTGAACTCCTCCTCCTTCCTCCCATTGACCTCCACCTCCCCCTTCCTTGAACCCAAGCCCCCTCCCCCCTGCTCGACCACCTTCCCTGGCCGGACCTCCCTGTCGGACTCCGGTCAGCCACCATTACAATCATCATCAACCCACCATTACAATTATCATCATCATCAACCCATCATCCATATCATCATCCTAGTCATCACCATTATAATCCCCATCATCAACATAACCATAATCATTATAACCTAATTATCTCAGCGTCGTTACCTTTGTCATCGTGTTCATCATGGACCCGTCACCCTTGCCAGATGACATATAGCAGTCACCCCCGATTTTTGTGCCTATGCACGCTGACCCCGAGGACATTGGATTGTTCTGCGCGACTTCTGGAGCAGGTTATTGGCACTACGCTGCTTCTTGCCAGGCAAGTATATCTTGCCTTATTGTACTGTTTAAATTTTGTATTATTAGTTGCATGTTTACTTATTTTAATATTATATAACTGTGCACATCCGAAAGAGACTCGGGTGCAGTCAACGAAGGCGTTGACATTAGGACTTATGTCTGACCTAGTATCTAGTAGACCCACCTAAAGTTGTGGAGTTATCGGTATAACTCCCCTGGCCTTGACATATTTCTTACACGTGTTGTGAGTCTCATATAGGGCACGGACTTGCGTATGCGGTTGGCCACCTGTACGAGTACGTCGTGCGACGGATAGGGAATAACTGCTATTAGTGATGCATGTTAGAAGACTTAGCAGTTATTAGTAGTCTAGGAGCATAGACTATTGTAGTACGATGGTCCAATCCTTGTCCTTGTTTGGTTGAAAGGTTGGGATATTGTTCTAACGATAGACTATGAGCCAGAGTTATGATGTCGATACTTGCACTCTGTTTCGACATAGTAGCTAAAGCGTGTTGTGGATACAACATGCATAGATCATTGGACGGGGAGGACGACTAGTAGGCGTATAGGATACCCACTTTCTTTATACAGATGTTACGTTCTTTGGAGCGATATGGACGATATACTATACAGATGCCACATTCTTCGGAGCGATATGGACGATATACTATACAGATGCCACTCTCTTCGTAGTGTGGATGTTATGCCTACACCTACCCACACGTACCAAGGTTGTCCTCAAATTGCATTCACTTAGATGGTTAGCTCACCTCTTTATTTATTCAGTATTTACTTTATGGCATGCTTCTATGTATCTTGTTATGTCCCTCTAAGGACCTGGTCCCTTTCCCGGTATAGATGTTCATAAGTATTCGCAGGAGCGCAGATCCAGACTGGTTACTTATATTTCGAGGAGGTCTTCTCTTCGAGTCTCATTGGTTGATAGTTGTTATACTTATATTGTATTTGTCTTATTTATTTTATATTCTAGTTCGGCGGTAGATTTGTTTCCATCCGACTATCATCTTTAGATACTTTATATTGAGATCTAGTTTCATAGATATTGGTTATTTATTTTTATTTGATTTCTGTGGATGGCATTTAGATTATACCCTGTGACTTGTGAATATTTTTACCACTTATGAATTATTGTTCATAATACAGCGTACACATGTGTTATGGTTTCCATATATTGGAGTTGCCATATACATGCAGCTGGCATGCTTACGTGTCCCAGTCCTACGTATTTTGAGACTGGGGCGTGACATATTTTGAAACAAATGCCTCTGATTGAGATATAGATGAAGTATCCTTAGATTTTCTCCATATCTTTTTATTTAAAATCCCGCTGTTGGCTAATTCCAGACTAACCACGCCTTCTGGAGAAAAAATGATAACTAACACTCGTACAGTCTCACACGACTGTGACAATATACACATCAACCACAGTCCCTAAACTTTGTCGTCGAACTTCACTTCCATAGAGGATAACTGGTCAACCACACCCTGGAACACACTCAGGCGATCCGTAATGGAAGAACCACCCTTGTACCACAGATTCATTATTTGTCTGATCAGGAACAACTTGTTTATCTCGGTCTTCTTCGTGTATAAGGATTCCAACTTCTTCTATAGTATTCTTATAAGCTCAATATTAACGATGTGACTGTACACTTTCTTTTCCATAAATTGCATGACCTATCTGTACACCTATACTTGGTCGAATTCCCAGTCCTCATTGAATTCGTCACTGGATTTCTCGAAAGCAAATAACGGAAGATGGAGCTTCATGATGAACAATAAATCCTTCATCTTTCTCCACTAATAGTGGTAATTTAAACCGTTTAGGTTTACCATACGTACCGACTTTACGTACATCTCATCTACTTGGTTTATTTTCCAACTCTGGTACCTGACAACTTTTATCCTGATACTTTGAACCCAAAGCCATGATACCACTCTGTTGGAAACGAAACACAGTAATCATTCCCCAAAACTAAGAGACTGTGAGAGAACCAAGCAATAAAATTGCACAGATACTACCTTGCCAAAATCACGGAAAGCCAAACGCGAACAAAAAAGTTTTTACATGAAAAATCCTTACGAAAAAAATCAAGGGATGATCAGAGTCCAACCCTGGAAAAGTATTTATTAATGAATTAGGGAAATACACCCTCTACAAAATTCTTCACCGACCCAACCTGATCACATAGCTACTTGAAACATTGAAAACAGATTACACAACGCTGAAAAACAAAGTCAACGAGAAATATTAACTGAAACCTGTTTTTTTTTCGAAATAGTCACCAATCTCTCTCTCTCTCGCTCTTCAAAAGTTGTAAACTTGATCTTCGAATATAGATTATTGTCATAGTTGCATTTCAAATTTTATTATTACTATTACTATTATTATTATTTATATTTATATGAAAATATAAGTTTTACGAGAAAATAGTTTTACAAGTAAAAAATTATTATTTTAATAATATAATTTTTTTTGTACATTATTATTTGCGAGAAAATATAACTTTATCTTCTAATTTTTTTAATATAATATTATTATTTATTTTACATAAATCTTAAATATTTTTATTAGAAGTGTTAGCTATGTATTTTATCATTCATGGATTAGGGTTTATTAGGTGTAAACAATTGGGTCTGATTTGGAGGTAAATTGTATTAATTAGAACCATAATTTAATTTTTCAAAGAAAATGACTTAAATATCCCTTACCAACTTAACCAATCTTCCAAAGGAAACCAACTCTTTCCGTATGTGGCCGGACCTATAGGGTTAAGAGGTTCACTTGGTTTTGACACTTTACTTCATAACTATCTTTTAGGGATAAGATGGTTAAGGGTATATATATATATATATATATATATATATATATATATATATATATATATATATATATATATATATATATATATATATATATATATATAAAAGGAATTATTTATTTATATAAACCTATGTTATTTTTTTCTTACATAAGTTTTTAATCCTTTCATTTTCAACCTATCATTCCTACGAACTCTCCTATCCACTTCTAACCATAACTCTTCATCTCTACATAATACTAAACTAAGAAGACTAAGATAAGTCCTCATTTCCTTTATTCTACTTTCAATTTTCTATAATTTTTCATGTAATTTTGATTCAAAATAAAATTTATTTTATTGATTAATGTTGAATTAATTATAGTTGTTTAGAACATGATTCTAAGAATTATTTATTAAGGTGACAAACCTATATGAGTTTTGGACACGAATTTGAACTTGAAATATATGTGCTGAATTCGTTCCCATTGCGCACTATTTTTCTGGGCTGGTTTTGATCTATTTAACTTGATCAAAATAGAAATATATCTAAACGTGTCTTGTAGAAAATTCGATAAGATTTTCTACCATATATGATAAGATGGTATTTAGGTATATATGGAAGGAATTATTGACCGTGCAATACGGATGTAAAATTCTAAAATTAAAATCTGGAACCTATGTACACATTATTTTGTAGGACAGTTTTGACATATTAGACTTTGTCAAAATCAGATTATGTATTAACATGTTTTGCAGAAAATTCGATAAACTTTTCAACCATATATGATATGATAGTATTTGGGGGCATACATTAGGATTTATTGGACGTGCACTATTGATGTAGAATTCTGGAATTAAAATCAGGGACATTATACTCAGTTTTTTGTAGGGCAGTTTTGATCTATTAAACATTGTGAAAATTCAATTATGTCTAAGTAGAAAATGTAGAGAATTTGATAAGTTTTTCAACCATATATGATATGATAGAAGTTATTGATCATGTACCGCAAACGTTGAAATCTGGAATGCAATATTGGAATCCAGTGCCCTGTATTTTTTCGGAGCAAGTTTTGATTTAATAAACGTCGTTAAATTGAAATATGTCTATTAAGGATACGTCGAGGATTCGATAAGCTTTCCGAATATATATAATATGATGGTATTTTTGATTATATGATATGACTTATAATCTGTGCAACGTCAGGGTTATATGCTGGGATTTAGTATTAAATTCTAGAGTTGCTTATGCTTGGTAGGTATCAAAATTCATAATATAAGTAGGTATGTATATTATAATTTTATTGATATTTGAATAATTGAAATGATTGATTCTGGAAAGGTACAAACACTTTGTAAACCTTCTTGTGATGTGATAGTGCTACTGATTCAAGTGTTATTATGTAAATAAGTTTAGTTTGATTTTCATATGCTTCTAATATGTGTGTTCTTCTTGTTCGAAGAATAATTGACCAAATTTAACATTATGGCTAAGTAGACAAGGTAAGAAGAAAATTATCCTTCTTAATACTTATTTCTTTATTGTTGAATATAACTGTGTGTATCCGGTGTTGAGATGTTCCACCTAAGGGGTTTTGACCCAAGGAAATTCTACGGAGAGTTGCTCTGGGTAGAATTTTATTATTGTTTTTAGAGCTCGAAATACAAAGGAGACTAAACCGAAAATTATAAGAATTTTAGGAGATAACTCAATTTCGAAGAAAATACTTTTTACATCGTACTAATGTCACTACCCCATTTCCATAGCAGGATATTTTTATTTATTTATTTTAATTTGGTTAATTGTATATTTATCATAAATAATTATATTAATATTTAATTGTTGGTTGTATTATTTTTTATTAGTTATTTTAGGGGTTTGGCTAGCCTGGACCCATGTCAGACCCTAGTGGACCCATGCCAGATCCATCCAACACCCTTGTTAGACTTATTTATTGGCTTAGAATAGTTATTTATATTTTTATTAGCTAGTTGGAGTGATTAGGGATTTATTTGAGTACATTTGGAACCCCAAACCCAACCCTAATTAGGATGACTTGAATTGGAGGGCAATTTAGTCAGTTTAACCCAACCCAACCCTAACCCATTTCCTTCCTGGCCGATTAGGAGCAGCTCCCCCCCCCCATTCCATTCTTTCATTTCCTTCCTTCTTCTTCTTCTTCTCCACTCCTTTTCTTCTTCTTCCTTTTTCCAATTTTCACATCCAAGTAAGTTTTTTTACTTTCTTCTCTTCCTTCTTCTATTTTCTTCTATCAATGCAAACCCTAACCCTTTGCTTTTTCCTAACCTAGGTGTGTAGAGCTTAGATTTGGTATTGGAGCTTGGGTTGGAAGCTTGGAAGCTTGGTGTGGTGAATTTGGAGCTTTTTGGAGACTTTGGCTTGAGATTCCAACTTCCAAGAGGTAAACCCTAATTTTTCTCCTTGTGATTACTCTAATATAGTATAATTAGTAGTTTAGAACCTTCCTAGACCTTAGGGCTACTCGTGGAAGGAAGTTGAAACTTGTTTGGTTGTGTTTGGAGACTTTGAGATTAGGTTTTGTGTCAATTTTGGGTAAAATCCAAGATTGGCCCAATTTTTGGTGTTGTTCTAGGTTAGATGGACCTAGGTAGACGTGCTTAGGTGTCTTGAGGATAAGTACGTATCTCCGTTCAGACACGTGAAGTCGTGTCATGAAGAAATGGGCGTTTCGGACGATTTGGGGGTTTTCGTCGTCGTAGGTTCTAAATGCGTGCGCATTTTTGCCCCGGACCTAGAATCGGCTAGTTAGTATTTTTTCTAGGATCTAGACATCGATTAGAACTCGTGAATAAATTTTGGGCCGATTCCGAGTTGGTTTGGTGTGCATTTTATGAGGTTTCGCGAACATTAATCTAAAGATAAGGAATTCTAGGTTCACTAGATATTCTAAACTTAGTGGTGTGTCTATATTCTCTTTGTATTCTTAATAGGTGTGCTACTCTAATTATCATCCTAATAACAGGGGTTTCTATATTCTAGCAGAAGGCTATACTCAAAGAATTATTAGGGAAGTACAGGAATCAAGCAAGATACAATTGTTCAAATAGGACAGATAGGAGGAAGATGAATCATAGTCAATTGTGGATGAGATCCTATACTCTAGTCCTAGGTGCAGGCTTATTCGGTACAGTAACGTAACCGAAACAATATGCTCTTGACCTGCATAGGCCACCACAAAAACATGTCACGCCCCAGTCCCAAAAATACGTAGGACTAGGACACGTAAGCATGCCAGCCGCATGGATATGGCAACTCCAATATATGGAAACCAAATCCATACGTACGCTGTAATATGAATATAAAATCCACAAGTGGTATAAAATGTAATACAAGTCGCAAGGTAAAATCTAAATCTCATCCACCAAAATTATATAGAAATAAATAACCAGTATCTATGAAACTAGATCTCAATAAGAAGTATCTAAGAATGATAGTTGGATGGAAACAAATCCACTACCAACTCAAATAGGAAAAGTAAGTACAATATAAGTACAACCCACTCAAACAATATAAGTACCAGCTACCAATCACGGCTCGAAGGGAAGACATCCACGAAGCTTCTATATCCTTCCTTTATCTGTGCTCCTGCAAATACTCAAGAACAGGTACACCTGGCAGCGGACCAGGTCCTCAGAGGGACGTAACAAGATACTTAAACACATGCCAATAAAGTACTGAAATAAATATCCACAGGTCGCCTAACCGTCTAAAGTGAATGCAGTTTAAGAACAACTTTCCCAACGCGTGGGCTATCTGGCTAAAATGGGATTGGCATAGTTCTCTTGGAGATCCAAGGGCCTACAAAGGCACGGCGTCTTTCGAACACCGGAGGCCCGCCTGATAATAATATAATATATAGTGGTCATCATGACCGCACATCTCCGGCGGAGCGTACGGGTTACACAAGGAAAGTGCAACGGAGCCCACACGTCTTACTTGTTGTTCTCCCCACCCCATGCTCTAAGCATGTCACATCCATGACACGATAATACCTCTAATAACTGCCAAGTCTACTAGCATGCAAAGTTTCTAACAGCAGTTATTCCTAACGCACGTCCCACACGTACCGATGATCAGTCAATATGTGCATCCGTGATCTATATGAGACTCACAACTCGTGTAAAAATATGTGTCACAGTCAAATGAAACCTAATGGTGCTACATGATAATGGGGTAGTCTCATGAACAAGGTCAATGCAATACATAAATAAAAACATATCGCGACGTCACCGTCGCGAGCATTTTATATAACAATTAAAATATATGAACTAAGGACAGAAAATAAAGAAGCATGCAACATATGTAATATAAATAATAGTACAATGGCAAGGTATACTTGCCTGGCCAGAGAGCTGCGATGTACCAATAACCTGCTCCAAAAGTCACGCAGAATAAATCCAACATCCAGAAATGGGAACATAGAATGCTAACCAACCGTTCTCCCCATCTTGAATGCCCAAACTCCAAATGTGCCCACATTAGCATTTTTCTTCAAAATATCTACTCCTCCTTCAAGCGGCATTTAGCTGTGCTAAATGTCCCAGTTCTAAGAATTCAGTTTGCTTCTCTTTGAAGCCTCCAGCAAAAAGTTACCTCCAGTCCATGGGCAGGAGTGCCCTTCGTCTCTCAAATAATATTCCTATATGGTTTTTAGAACCTCTCCTAGAACAAGTGCCCATTGAGTCCAATGAGTTCCTCCCTGACAAAATACCGAAAATGGCTCTCTGAGAGGTCCGTCACATGATAGTTCACTTGTACTCCCATTGATAAATGTCCCAGAAGATGGAGGATTATGGTGGACCTCCTTGTTTGGAGTAAGATGACTCACTGGCAATGATTTTACAACCCGAGACTGGAAGGTTCTGCTACTATTAGAGGTAATCATCTTGGACTCAACAGTATTCTGTATGGTGTTGACAAGACTCTCCTGATTCAATAGGCTAACCTCTTTCTTTGTTGGATGTATGTTCACATCTACATGTTCAGGGGGCAGACTGATAGACATGTAAATGAAAGGTTTTGATGCTTTTGGAAAAGTTGCAGAATACACAACTTCTCTAACCCTCTTCAGAGAAGTGCAATCGACCAGCCTGTCCATTACTCCGTCTCTATAAGAAACCCTCTAAAACCCATTGATTTAATTGATTGAAGGTCTTCGTACTTGGATAACTTTGATGTCGTGTGCCTTTCACATAGTATTGGCAAGTCTTCATGGCGGATGCCGTGGCCGTTGTCGGAGACATGGATGAGCTTGAGGCCGCCGTCCTTGACGACGACGGGGACGGAGGAGGCACCGGCGTCGAGGCTGTTCTCCAGTAGCTCCTTCACCGCCGAGGGCGGCCGCTGCACCACCTTACCGGTGGCGATGCGGTTCACCACCTCCAGGTCCAGCCGTCGGATCTCCGGCGGCTCTCTAGGGACAGGGCCGGGTCAGTTAGGGTTTTAGGCTAGGGTTTCCTTGGAGGAGGAAAGAGATGAGGAAGGGAAGAAGAAGGAGGAGGAATAGTAATGTGAGGGAGGTCGGCTGAGAAATTCCTAGGGTTAGGTTTTGATAAAAAAGAAAAGAAAAAAGGGCATGAAGAGGTATTTATATACATGTAAAATTTAGTTTGGGTTGACCTAGGAATTAGGGCTTGGTCAACATTCCTTGGGCTTGGGCCTCGGCTTGCATGAGGGTGTTGGGCTAGAAATTATATGGTTTAAAATGCAAGGATGGAGCTTAAAATAGATGGGGCGATGTGCGTGTTGCACATGCTAAAAATTACAGAAAGATCTATGTGAAGGAAAAAATAGATTTCTTCATGAATTGTCCAATGGTGGGGACACCTCAGTACATTTTTGCATAAAAGCCCCCCAACAATTGGAAAACAGCACAAAGGCGGGAATTAGATTTAATTAATTGAATCAAACTGCGCACGATGTTCTAGAATTAATTAGAAGCACAGGGAAATGAAAATAGGCGGAACAAAGGGTCTGGGACGTAGAGGATACAGAGTAGATTATTAATAAAATTTGGTTTGCACAAAATGGTCAAGATTGTGTCCCCAATTTTGGGTTGGGACGCACAAGGGTACGAAATTGGATTTAATTTCGAATTAGGGAATAACGTCCGCGACGTTTATTGTGCGACTAAAATATAGCACCAGAGAGCAATATTATGAGTTGCACAAGGGCCAGAAAGGCAGGCGGCACGTCTAGGTCAATGTTGTGAAATTCGTGGATTGGCAACGGCTAATGAGGTGCTCCAATTATCGAGCAACGGTAAGGTGCGCTACGTGTCATAATTATTTCGTAATTAAATTAAATACCGAGTTCTAATTCTAATTGGGTTCAAACTAGCCCAAATTTTACTATCTAAGCCAAGTAGCCCTAATTTTGGGTGAGGGAGTTTACAACATGAAAATAAAACTTTGCTTATACGTTGGACCCTCCCATGCTACATTTGCCTTGTGCAACAAGACCCCGCTATGCCTCGAGTAGATCGATATGGATATGCTCTTCTTAGTGCACTGTTCACTTGCTACACTGCACGACCCTAGATTATGTCGCTCGGTAAAGTCCCTTTGCGGTTTCACTTCTCGGCTTACCTTCGAGCCCGAGCCAACATGAATGCTTATGTTTATACAAATGCGTGCTTGCCTGCTTATATGTTGCCTCGATTTAATGCTTGTCGCATAAACAATGCCAAGACCGTTTAACACTGTGCTTGTCATATATTCATCTAGTTCTCCTCGGAAGACTATCTAATAGTCATTCCGTGCCAGTATGAACCTGCAAGTATCCGGGACCGTTAGGTCAACAAGGCAATCCCTGCACCAGAGGAATGCATCAAGGCAAGTTGTAAATACTGAACGAGAATCCTGTCAAGCAAATCAAGTAACACAGCTCATGAAGCAATACTCGTTCAGAGCAGGAATCAAGATTCAAGTATCTCGTGTATCTCATGTTCTTGTATATCTCGTGAAATTGGAAGACCATTAATTGTATGTCGCGGATAACTCGAAAACGAGGTACAGTTCCACGGACGGTCACCGGGGCACTGGGGCCGATCCGATCCGGATGGAACTTCTAGTTTAGTCTCTTGTTATGGATGGGATGGCTTGCAACGCACCATTTTCTTTTTGTTGCATTCCATCCTCGTCATAACTATGTTCCATTATGGCTATGCCAGCAACAATTGTTCATATAGATAAGTCATCCTCTCTTAGCGGCTATCCGCGTGCTAGTCATTGCATCAGGTCAAGAATATCGGAAATGCCTGGACGATCATGGATATAAGAAACTTATATATCAACTAAATACTTTAACATCTTATACAACACACCTGATCATCCGAGTAACTCGTACATCCAAAACATAGTCTCGTTCATAACATAGTGTTTGTATATGCTTTTGCCCCTGAATGTTTATACCTGCTCGTGCTTGTATTAACTTGATTTGCCTTGGATAGGGAAGGACAAATTGTAAGTTGGTAAGTCTTGCCGTGTTTCCTCTTATGTCGTACGGCGCAATGCCACACGAGTTAGGCTATTCAATCTTTGCCATGAAACTGATCCTAAGGCAGCTAGAAAGATAACTTAATAGTTGGTGCACGGAACCTATATTACGTGTTTGGATTTGTCGAGAGGGCGAGTAGCCTCCCTACCAGTGCATTCATGTACTGATAATCCACCAGATTGTTTGAAGGGTGCGAAAGAACAACGTTCGGTGCGGATGCCTCCTTCGTGCGTGCTAAGGCGTGGAGTTCACTCTGGAGCCTTGGAGCATTGCGTCCGGAACTGAAGCACATATACAAGACATAATGTTAGAACATCGCCTATACATCATTCTACAAATGTAGCCACTTAGCTAGCTTTTACTGTTTCAAAGAGAGAGAGGCTTGAGCGACTTGTAATCTCAGCCTAGCGCCGCCTGTAACACTTGTTTATATCAATAAAGATTTTGTTTTACTTCAACTTGTGTTATTCAATGCTTCCACTATTGTCGACTCAGTGAACTTGTTACCAATCGCCTATGCGTTTATAATTTTGCTGCACTCGGACAATCTGTGCGACTATGTGGCTTAGACCTCTTACCGCCAGCCAATAAACCATGGCCTTGCACGGGCGAGGCTCACGCTCGTGCAGCATCACGCCCAGATAGGACGAAGCGATTCTCTCACGGGAGCGCTTGCGCGGTGATTCTCGCCTAGTAGGGACGGTCGATTAGCCTGCGGGAGATCGGAGCGTGACAGGCACAACCTTGTCCTCTGGGGCCACTACTGCTCCAGCGTCAGTTCCTGTCCCGTATATCTCGGTGTATTCCTCCTCTGCTATACCTGGGGACATAATCCGGATCCAGGTCCTCAGGGGACATAGCAAGGTACAAGAATAACTTAAGCCAAATAAAATATCGTATATAAAAATAGATCCTCAGGGCAAGCTATGTAACCAGCTATGTGAAATACAGATGAGAGCATCACTTGTACTCAGGCTGAGACCACTACAAAAAGCTCTGTATTGGGGAGATTATAGCAGCAAGAATATCACGTAATGGGCCAAGCTCTGGAACAGAGACTAAAGCACCTCAATAATAAAGTATATATGTATATAATCAACCTGTAGCCTGTGTGTCTCTCCCCACCTAATGTAATCACATGTCTCATGTCCACGACGTCTCATGTCCATAACACGCAAGATCATGACCTCTAGCTAGTACAACGAGTCATAAGGATATCTATGTATATGCAAGTCTCATATCACGAATCATGTAAGCCTATACAGAATTACCATGAATAACTCAGAAAAGATTTTGTCACATAAATAGTGTCAAGTGCCCTATGGTATGACGTATGTGATAAAGCAAGCACGTAAAAATATATAGGATCGTGGTATCAACTCTCTAAGTGATGTTATACGACTCCGCGTACGGCATCGATACCCTAATCTTGTTCGAATGTTAAGCAATGTCTCACGGTCCTAGGTTGAACAAGTACAATACATAATTAGAAATAACTCAAGCAAATAATATCACAAGATCTACTGTAAGTTGGCAAGGTACACTTGCATGTGTTCTAAGCTCCGTCAATTGCTCCGATATAAGTAGAATCTCCAGGTACACCTCCGGATGATGAAACAAACATTATCATTGCTCTCAAAAACTTGAAATAGTTAGAATTGACTACCCATAAGTCCAATTTGGACACAGATGCAAAATTGACAGTTTTTTGTCAAAGCGGAGTCCAAATGTGGCCCACTTCGCACCTAAAAAATATGCCAGGGACAAAGTTTTTCAAATTTATCAAACTTAGTGTCTACGTGTCCAGAATAATGATACGAACCCAATGGAATGTCCAAAACTGGATTCCGATAAGCCGGTCACAAAATTGTCCGTCAAGTAGAACCGCGGAACCCACGAAATGGTATTTCGTCAACGTTCTCAGAATCGAACCAAACTTGGGTCACAGGACCAGCATAATACTGCGAATCCGATGGCGCAAGTTTTGTTGTGAAATGACAAGAACACACAAAATTATGACGAGTGTCAGAACAGACCGATACGGGATTTTTTGACGGATACGCGTTAATTCTGGTGTGCACGCACATCCAAATCAACTTTCGTAAAATTCTACATATCCGCGTTGACATAGCGCCTTTTAGTGTAATTTGCATACGAAAAATTTACCTTGTTTAGCGGAACGTACCCCATTTCGAAAAAAATTATGTTTAGAAAACCAAGTTTTTGACAGATTTCCACAGCAATTAAATTATAGCATACAACAAATTAAAATAAACTAATTGAAGAGATTAAATCTCGGTTATATTGTCTAAATTATTGTTCAAATAAAATTTAAAAATATTAACAAGGTTGGACGAAAATAAGACATGAACATGGGTGGTTGGAACAGTTTTTAAACTACAAACTGGGTCTTTTTTTTCCTGTATTGCGTCACGAATTCTGATCGACACAAGACACGATACACCGAACTAATTACACAGGGTTCAAGAGGGTCATGTGGTCTTCGCATAGGATTCGACGGATCGATATTTAGTTAACTGTGCAGGGAGATACATGGGTTAGAAGTAGTGTACCTCATTGTGGGCTGTTGTTCGGGATGTCGGAGAAGGCTTCTTCGCGGCAGCATGCGACTGCGGTCCGGCGGCTGTCCGACGGCGGCAACAGTCAGCGACTCATAGGGATGGTAGAGGAGATGATGGTGGTAGGGGTGGTCTGTTGTGGTCTTTATATAGGTGTGAAGGAAGGAGATTACAAGAAGATGAAGAAGAGGGGGTGCGGCGGTTGTGGGGAGTAGAAGAGAAGCGGTCGGGGGTTAGGGGAGTCACTATAGCAGGGGATTATAGGTTTCGGGTTGAGTGGGTTTCGGGTGTGGGCTTAGGATCCGGTTTGGGGTTTAGGTTTATTTTAATTCGGTTTGGTTTAATTTGGTTTGGCACTACCAGAAAAGGTCAAATTAGCGACGTTTAAAAACGTCGCTAAATGACCAAAAAATGTCGCTAATTATATTTAGCGACATAATTAGCGACATTTTAAATAAGTCGGAACAAAGCAAGTCGCTAAAAGAAAAAAACGTCGCTAAATATCGTTATGCCGACATTTTTTAGCGACTTAAATATGTCGTTAAAATTAGCGACGTTTAGTGACGCAGCGTCACTAATTAGCGACGTTATATAGCGTCACTAAATATCGCTAATTAGCGACTTATATAGCGACGTTACAGCGACACCTTTAATGACCTGGCAATACTGCCATGTCAGCAATTTGTGACGTATAGCGACGTTTTTAGCGACATGTTTAGCAACGTCCTTAGCGACATTTATTAACGTCGCTAATTAGCGATGTTTTTAGCAACATGTCAGCAATTTTCTTTTATTAACTTCGCTAAAAGAAAAAAATATCGCTAAACGTCGCTAAAAACGTCGCTAATTTTACAGAAAAAATAAAAAAAAGAATATTGAATTATTTTCAAACTATTATTCCTGCAGTTTATTAAATCATAATCTGTACAAATAGACCCGGAGCAACCCTCCATTGAATTTCTGGGTTTGCCAACCCCCTTGGGTTGAACACTCAACACCGATAAAATAACATATTTAATATGAATAATATAATAAAATTTGAAGAAAAGAAAGCATCCAGCAAATCTCATCGTAAAGAATACGACAAATATATATCCATACAATATCATCCTAAATAATACAAAAAATATAAATATCCAGCAACTAGCTATACTACTGCGGATCTGCAGGAGGCTGACCACCGACGCGCATGAAGGATAAGAACAGCTTATACTGGTCCCGTGGAATCGACACCGATGTCGATGGAGAAGGCAGTGACGTCGGTTGAGTCCGTGTCGATATAGGCGCACCAGGAGGCCGTACCGGCTCCAAGTCTGCGAGTCGCTGGTTATAAGAATCTATGGTAGATAACAACCTCGTACTGCTATGAACCATTAAATCCTGCATCATCGTCAGTCTCTTGCCTATCGATAGCTGTGATGCCTGCAGCTCCATGATGTTGCGGTCTGTCGAGGCTCTAATATCATTTGTCAAATCCTGGAGCTCCGTGATGCTGCGGTCGAGCATATCGAATCGTGCGATGAGCGTCCGATCGTCCGTCTGTGGTTGGGACCGGGGCTGCTCCTCCATCCTTCGTAGAAACTCGTTACTGAGAGACGTAATCTGACGGTCAACGGCCTCCTGGACTCTGGCCGACGACTGCGAGGGCTGTGTGGAATGCGCAGGTGTCGGGGAGGCCCTAGATGACTGCGTCGCAACCAGGACGCCATAGGATCCCATACCGTAATACGTACCCCTCTGGAGACCACCAACTGCGGTCACCCACAGGTCGTCCACCGACGGAGCTGGAGCGGGCTGCGAGAAAGTACCATCCTCTCCAGGTATAGGTGAACTAGCAGTCACCCTCTTACGCAGCCTAAGATACTCGGCCTAGAAAGGTTTGGAAACTCGATAATTGTCTAAGTTATATTAAAATTAGTACAAAGTAAAGTAATACTTACATAGGTCTGCGAGGCCCTCTCATCAATGAGATTTTCGTCCTTGCGATGGGTGGCCAAGAAGACGGTCACCATGTTTGCATCCTCACCCCTTTGTACCTGTTAAAAATATATTATTTAGTACTAAACTTAAACATTTTTTCCTACTACCATTTTATGGTACTTACATTAAAATAATATATTTTAAAAGAAAAAATATACCAACGAAAATGTTCCGTCATCGAAATTGAGCCACCACACCACTTGGCAGCATTTCGCCTAGCCACCTTAGCCTTCTCAGACCTTTCCTTGTAGCTCGGATCATCGAATCTAGCCCTCATCGCAGTCCACTGCTCCGGCATGATCCAACCTTGGATCGGTTTTCTAGCACGATCAAGAGCCTTCTGGTCATCCAAAGCATCTCGGATAAGCTTGGCGGCAACGGTAGAAAAGAGCCGCTCGATCAACTTGGCCCGGTGCGGAGGACAGAAATACGTTCGCTACAATAAATAATTTACTACGTGAGCATCACGGATAAGTTATATAATATGCATAAATTAGAGGATTTATTTAATATACTTTTACCTGGAAGTGCGCAAACCAGAATGTCTTCCTCTCCTCCGGAGCCTAAGAGTAGTTGATCCAAGGGCCACCGTAGTTGTTCCTCAGAAATTGGCCCAGGCGTCTCTGAACCGACGATGGACGATATCTATACAGAGATAATTATTTTGATCGAAAAAGTCAATATACGACGAATAAATAAATACACGATATATATTATGCTAAACCATCTAATTGACTTACTTTGTACCGTCGGCCTAAATCTCTGTCCTCATCTCCTCCGGAGGTGCGCATGGAGAATCTTGTTGATGTTGGGACAACGTGGGCACGACCTCCTCATCTTTTCCCATGGTTCCATCAGCAGGAGGAACGCTGGACGAGGGAGTACTATCACGTCTGGTACTACTCGTCCCAACAGTCGGAGATGTGAGTGACCGATATACTGGAGTACTGGGCGATGATAATCCGGAACCAACAGTAGGCAGTACCGGAGGAGCACTCTGTCTACCTCGGGACCTGCCGAATCCTCCGCGTCGTCCTGTCATACCTGATAAGAACATATGATGAATATAGAAAAATACAAATATATAGTACATTCTACAATCAAAATGTGATATATATCTCAAAGCATTCTATAGTCAAAATATAATATATATATATATTCATTAAAATAGTACATTCTAAAGTCAAAATATAGTTACATTCTACAAGCAAAATATTTTATTTTCAATCATCTTCAGAAAATTCATCTTGTTCGCCTTCCTCGTCCTCCTCTTCCTCCTCCTCGTCTTCACTTTCATCTACTTCGCCTTCCTCTTCGAATAATTCTACATCTTCTACATTATTACTCGTGTAATGAGTAACTTCCGTTGAGTCCACATCTACAATATTTGTTACAAGAGGTAGATCGTCCTCCTAATAAGTTATTTCGTCAATGTCAAAGGTATTTCTAGCTTTAGTCTTGCATAATGCCTACCAATCCGACCTCACTGTCCCCCGTCTAGGATAAGTTGTGAAGTACACGAGCTGAGCCTGACTTGATAGGACAAATGGTTCGTAGCCTTGATATCTATGCTTGTAGTTTATATGCACAAGGCCATGCTTGTTAATTTTCCAATCTTGATCTTGAATCGGATTGAACCATTCACACTTGAATAGCACGATATTAGCAGGTTCTGTGCCATAATTATATGTTAACTCCACAATCTCTCATAAGATACCAAAGAAATTATTGCCTGGATCGATGTCTTTGTAGTTCAAAGATTTGATACACAAACAACTATTTTTCGTGGAATCAAGATCCAGAAAGTTGTCTCTGATAGGAGCATTTGTTGACTTGAACCTGAACCCATTCACACAGAAACTTGGCCATATTTTAACGGCAGTAATTGGACCCTTGGCTAGAGTTCTAATAGATTCAGTCTCGGGTGTTATTAGACGATCGACCTAAATACCAAAGTAGCGATAGTAAGTTATTTGTTTTGCAAGTACAGAATTAAAAAGTAATTACCAAGCATCTTACATATGCGCTTAACCAAGAAGGAAAATGGCATCACATTTCTTGTTCAACTTCTTCGTCTGTTATGTAGGGTCTAACCGACCTCAACTCATCATTATATATGCAGAAAAATAATGAAGCAACTGCTGATTAGTAGCATAATAGTATCTTATACTATTACATTGAGATGATATAAACGTGGACGTATTAATTACTTACCTTTTAGCTTCTCCACTTTATCCTCGTTGCAATTGAGTAATATATACAACTGAGCAGCCCTTAGCTCGTCGTCATTCAAATATCTCTTCTTCATTCTTTTCGAAGGCTTTTCGGACGCATTGAATACTTTGAGTATTGCATCATTAGATTCCTGATATGCGTCATCATTTTTTGGTGCTTTCGTTCTATTAGTAGCAACATGCGGTTTGAAATACGTCGAACAAAAGTTTATAATCTCCTCGAGAACATAAGCTTCACAAATAGAGCCCTCAACCCGTGCCTTGTTTTTCACCTTTCTCTTTAGGTGATTCAGATGCTGCTCGAAGGGGTACATCCACCGATAACCGACAGGACCACCAATACGTGCCTCATGGGAAAGATGAATTGGCAAATACTTCATAGAGTCGAAGAATCCAGGAGGAAACACCTTCTCGAGCTTACATAGTATTACTGCAATGTCCTTCTCTTGATTTTCTAGACGATCGATGAGCAACTTAGTACAACAAAGATCTCTGAAGAATATGCTGAGCTCTGTCAATGGATCCCAAATGACCTGCGGTAATACTTCTCGAAATACAATTGGAATTAACCTCTCCATGACTACGTGACAATCGTGGCTCTTCATACCCGCCAGTTTGTTCTCCTTGAGGTTGACGCATCTTCTCAAGTTCGATACGTACCCGTCTGGAAACTTTAGACCCTGAATCCACCTACAAAGTCTCCCTTTATCCTTTTTCTCTAGTGAGAAAAATGACTTAGGTTGCTTTAAGTTTTCATTCCCCTCCTCTATCAAATGCAATGCAGGACGTCTACATATTTCTTCTAAGTCCAACCTGGCCTTCGGATTATCTTTCGTCTTCCCCTTTACCTCCATTACAGTATTAATTATGTTATCAAACATATTTTTCTCGATATACATGACATCAAGGTTATGTCTGATCAGATTGGTGGTCCAATATGGCAGATCCCAAAATATACTCCTCTTCGTCCAGTTATGGGTGACCAAATCCGTCACACTTGTACCCCTTAGCAGGCTCTTCGATAGCACTTGGTAAATCTTTTACCTCTTTCCATATCATGTATCCGGGCCACCTTGGCGGTGGATTGGCCTTCTCCACAACTCCCGTACGAAAAGCATTCCGGTTCCTCCGGTACGGATGATCCTTCGGCAGAAATTATCGATGACAATCGAAGAAGCACGGTTTACCTCCGTATTTCAAACGGAAAGCCTTAGTACGGTCCATGCAATACGGACATGAGAGACGACCATGGGTGCTCCATCCCGGTAACATTCCATAGGCCGAAAAGTCGTTGATGGTCCACATAAGTTATGCCCTCATCTGAAAATTTTGCTTTCTAGAAACATCGTACGTGTCGGCACCTACTTCCCATAGCTAATTCAACTCATCTATCAAAGGCTGTAAATACACATCGATGTTCCTCTTCAGATTGTTCGGACTCGGGATAATAACGGTTAGGAACATATATGGAGTCTTCATGCACATCCAAGGCGGTAGATTGTACAGAGTGATGATCATAGGCCAACACGAATACTAGGAGCCCGAAAGTCCGAATGGGGTAAAACCGTCAGAGGAGAGCCCCAATCTGACATTACGCGGATCTTCGGCAAAATGTGGATACTCGCGATCAAAGTGCTTCCATGCTTCTACATCGGATGGATGATCCAATACTCCTTCAGTCTATTTTTGCCTGTGTCAACTCATGTTTTCTGCAGTCTCCTTAACCATAAACAACTGCTGCAACCGCGACGTCAATGGCAAGTAGTGCATTGAATCGGTTTGCTTCCTTGCACCGACAGACTTTCCTCTAATAGTGGCCTTGTAGCGATTAGCACCACAAAATCTTCACGCATCTTCATCATTGTCGTCTTTGTAGTACAATATGCACCCGTTGCGACATGCATCAATTTTCTCGCATCCCATCCAAAGCGATCTCACCATCCTCTTAGATCGATAGAAGTCTTTAGGCAACTTTGCACCCTCGAACAAGATCTCTATAATCAAATCAATCAGTCGATTATAGCATTCTTGCGACATGTTAAAATCGGACTTGATGCTCAATAATCTTGTAACCACCTCCAACGGTGAATGATCACAACCAGGATATAGTGGAGTCCTTGCATTCTCCAGCAACTCCATAAACTTTGCAGCATCGGCATTCGGTGTCTCCTCACCTGCATCATAATTGTCCGGATTGCAACTAGGTCATGCCACATCATAGTTGTCCGGATTAAAACTAGGCCCCACCGCATCATAAACCATGTTCACCAACCCGTCGTCGTAAGCATCCATATACGGTTCTACATAATGCCCCGACTCCGATGCTAGAGACACAAGTTCTCCATGCGCGGTCCACTGATAGTAATTCGGTGTGAAGCCCTTCGAGTACAAATGATATGTGACTTCCACTTCTGGATGATATTTTTTGTTGTGACATCTAACACACGGACACATAATTTTGGTACCATCAATGTACTGAGGGAACGCCTTGGCGAACTGCATGAACTGCTGTACACCCTCAATGAATTCATCCCGTACACCACACATGTCATCAGGATGACGATTGTACATCCACGAACGATGACGCAGATAGTAATTCATATCCATTTCTAGATACTTCTCCAAAAAATGATAGTATGTATCATATAAATCATTACATACAATATGGTTCTCTAAAGAAGAAGCTGACAATTAGTTGGCTAGGTAATCTATATTTAAAGTCACTTAGAAGAAGCAAAGTAGAATATATATGATTATAATTGTGGATCACCGTCAAGAATAGTCCTACGGCCCTAATGTAGCTCTGTCCCTACTTATACGTGGAAACTGAGCCCCATATCCATAATTGACCTTTCCTTCTTGCCCCAAATAGGTAAAGCGATCATACATAAACCGGAGACAATCAACTCCAATAACTGATCAGATCAATATGGTCCACGTGATCGTTTGACTTATCAGGGTGCCTACAATAAAAATATGGTCTAAACCCATAGAGAATTTGTTATGCTTATACATGGATATATGTTTGTGTCTTATGTGTACAACCGGTGCCACACTACAATACCGGAGGAGTAACAAGGTCAGCTATGCATTACGGGATACACTGGCATGATGAAAATGCATGAAATGAAACTTTAACAATCATTCGGTGCAAGTCAATTAGGAAATCAAATAAACTCCTGAGCCTATTAAATTAATTTATACTTCCAGAACCAGTATACCTGTGGTATGCCATTTTGGCAGTATATCCAGGTTGGTGCTCACTAAGGCCAAAATGTACCAATTCTCAATCATCTCTAATAGTCATTCCATGACAATCAATTACTATCCAACAATCAATTACAGACTAGACCCAATCACCACAACGATGAATACAAGACGATAATGTGATAATCAATAACTATGATACGAGAAATTAGTGGGTAAATACGACAACAAGTAAATGTAAGCACTATACAATTTTAGATTGTGAACGAAGTATGCTATCGTGTGTAAAACAGTAAGGAGAAGCTATACGCTATAATACTGATTCTAGGGCTCGTGATTCCTCGCCATTTTCAGCACGCTTTTATCCAAAATCAACAACGTATCATATGGGTAAGTTCATAAATGATCTAAGCTAGCTATAGGAACAAGTTTCATCTTATTCCGACATGTATTAAGAAAGTTGGAACCATTTACCCTTAAGTTATTATTTTTATCGCAGATCTCAACATATATCAAAATATAAATGGAAAGCTGTGAAAATCGTGCTGAAAATGGTCACGTGTGTATGTCGCATATCTCAACAAGATGTCACAGAACCCCTAACCCTAACCCTAACCCCAGGTCAAAAACCCTTACCCTAACCCCAGGTCAAATATCATAACCCTAATCCCAGATCAAAAACCCTAACCCGAACCCCAGGTCAAAAACCCAAACCCTAACCCTAACCCTAACCCCAGGTAAAAAACCATAACTCTAGGTCACGTGTGTGTGTCGTGTCAGTGTGTGTGTCATATTTGTGTCAGTCTATAACGTGTGTGTGTCATATCAGTGTCTGTGTGTGTGTGTGTGTGAGAGAGAGAGAGAGAGAGAGGGTACCTAGAGGAGGAGGAGGAGGAGGAAGGGGGGAGAGGACGCTGCCGTAGGGGGGTCGCCGGGAGGGAGGAGGGTGCCGCGGGTTTCGAATTTGGGAGAGGGAGAGGGAGAGGGAGAGCGAGAGCAAGAGATCAAAAGAAATGGGGAGAAGCAGCCCTAAATGAAACAAATTTAGCGACGTTTTAGCGACGTCACTAATGACGTCGCTAACTTAGCGACGTTTGGCGACCTAAATTGACGTCGTTAATGACGTCGCTAAATGTCTAAAAGACATACGTCGCAAAATACGTCGCTAAACGTCGCTAAATAAAATATTTTAGCGACCTTTAGCGACCTAAATTGAACTTATAGCGACTAATCTTTTAAAAACTTAATAAAAGTCGCTAAACGTCGCTAAATGTCGCCAATTAGCGACGTCTAGCGACGGTTTTTAATGGAGTCGCTAAATTAGCAACGTTTTCTTTGTCGTTGCTAAAAAACGTCGCTAAATCCGCTTATTCTAGTAGTGTGGGTTGGTTCGGTTTGGGTTGGTTTGGGTTAGTTTGGTTTGGGTTTAATAATTAATATCTCTTATATATGCATAAATGGCCATCTAAAAATAGTTTTGGACCCCAATAAATTTACGCAATACTCTATTATTAATTGTACACCCAAAAATATAATTTTTTTACTATTTTAATAATTAATTCAATACACAAATATATAAATCCATGAACGAACATTTATTATAATTAGCTAAAAATAATAAAAAATTTCTATCTTAATCATAATAATAATTAATATAATATTTTAAATTAAATTCTAAAAAATCAGGGTGTTTACAATCTATCCACCTTAAAAGAATTGCGTCCTCGCAATTAAGAATTAAACTACTAAGAAATTTAAAAAGTCATGGTAACCTATAGGTAGTTCTTAGGTCATACCAGCATCTTCGAATAAGTGAGGATAACGCTGGCGTATGATATCCTCTCGCTCCCAAGTGGATTCGTCTGTGGAGTGATATTTTCAAGCTACTCGAACCAATCTAATTGTCTGACCCCTTAATATTTTCTCACTGATGTCATGTATCCCAACTGGCTGCTCCTCATACCTCAAGCTAGGTCCCAATAAAATCTCTGAATGATCGACTACGTGACTTGGGTCAGCCATATACCTCCTCAGTTGTGAGACATGGAATACATCATGCACACCCTCTAGAGATGGGGGTAATGCAAGGCGGTACGCCACCTCACCAATACGGTCCAAAATATCAAACGGCCCAATGTACCTCGGTCTCAGCTTGCCTCTGCTCCCGAATCAAATAGTACCTCAAGTAGGTGAGATCCTCAAGAACACATGTTCGCCTTCCTTGAACTCCAAAGGTCGATGGTGTGTGTTAGTCCAATGCTTTTGTCTGTCCTGAGATGCACGAAGATGACTCTGAATTTGCTTCACCTTCTCAACTGTCTACATTACTAACTCCGGATCGAGTATCTGACGCTCGGCAACGTCACACTAACATATCGGTGACTTGCACTTCCTGTCGTACAGCGCCTGAAAAGGTGTCATCTGTGTAAGCCCCCTAAAAAATTTAAATTTTATTTAAAGTATTTTTATTAAATTTCTTTAGAGTATTTTTATAGTTAATTAGAAAATAAATTTTAATAATTAATTTAATTATATAAATGCTCATTTATAATTATTCCACAAAATAATTTTTATTATTTTTGGAATAATCTTGTTAAAGGGTGATAGATTTTATAGAATTTATTTTGTGTGCAAATATTCTTTTTGAATTTTTATACAATCTCATCTATATATATAAATATATATGTGAATAAAAATATAATATTAATAATAGTAATAATAATAATAATAATAATAATAATAATAATAATAATAATAAAAGAAAAAGAAAAGAAAAGAAAAGAAAAAGAAAAAGAAAAAGAAAAAGAAAAAGAAAAAGAAAAAGAAAGGAAAATAATAATAGTAATAATAATAACTTAAACCCTTAAACCTAAAACCTAATTCCTATTACTAACTAATATAAAACCTAAATCCTAATCCACCCCCCACACTACAGCAAACCCCCTAAGCCCACGACACCCACAACACCTCCCCCTCTCCCCTTATATATATATATATATATATATATATATATATATATATATATATATATATATATATATATATATATATATATTACAACCTAAACCCTAAACCTAATACCCTATCCCAGCCCTCCGGCCGACCGCAGCCCGCCGCCCCCGGTGTCGCGCCGGCACTGCCGCCCTTCCGCCGACCGCCGCCGATCAACCGCACGCGCGCACAGTGCAGCAGAAGCGCAGTTCCACCACTCTCTTCAAGGTATAATATCTCCCTCATCTCTGATTCTTTTTTTGAGCGGTTTATCCGTGTACGTTCACAACCTAACCCTCTAGGATTTTTTTTAAGCGGGACAAGTTTTCGTGTCCTAGATTGGTCGAAAAATTGACCGGAAGTTGGCCGAAAAACTGACCAAAAATAGTCCAGAATTTTAATCCAAACCCCCATGTTCATGCCAAATTTGCCACCAACCAGTTTAATATTTTCAAAATTTAATTGAAAGATTTTCTTCTCAATATAACCGAGAATTTAACTATTTTTTTAATTTTTATTAGTTTATTTTATCTGTTAAATTATTCGAACTCCAAAACGACCAAAAACTTGATATTTTAAAACTAAAATTTTGTGATACGGAGTACGCTCCGCCAAACAGGACTGCCTCATTGTGTACAAATTATACTGAAAGGTGCGTATGGTATATCCTGACGTGTGGGCTTTCGCGGAAATTGATTCAGACATGTGTGCGCGTCGGAATCAACCCGCATCCGTAAAAAGTTCCTGTATCACGACTTTTACAAACCACCACCCCACTTTGTGTATGCTCGTTAGAATACGACGAAACTTACGCCATTAGATTCGAGGTATCACGATGGTCATGTGACCCAAGTTTCACGCAATTCTGAGACATTTGACCAAGCCGCCTATTCAAGGGCTAATTTGTGATCGGCTCACCGGAATCCAAAATTGGACATACCGTTGAGTTCGTATCGACGTTTAAAATTTTTTGGACCTATAATTTGTCCCATTTAGAGACCTTTATCTATGACACGTATTTTGGTACAAAGTGGGCCACATGTGGACCCCGCTTTGACCTGAAATTACCGTTTTGCCCCTGTATCCAAATTGGACGAAAGGGTAGACTTTTCTGACTATATCGCTTATTCTGGGAACGTTGGTGATATTTATTTCAGCATCCGGAGATGTTTATTCTGATGCCACAGTTCTGATCCCTTGTGCTTGACGTCTGGACGCTTACACTTCGTAGCTTTCTTGCCAAGCAAGTATACCTTACCAAATTGCTTACAGTACTTTGCATGCTTATCATATTTTTATATATTCATTATATATATGTTTTCTTTCAGTCATAATTATATATTATATATGTTGACACACACTTGACATATAGAATTGTCACGACCCGCACCCAAATGAATCGGGCACCGGTTCGTGAGTACGTCCAGCCTACGCCGCAGTGTCGGCGGTAGTACGCTGTCTAGGTCATATTCACAGTTAAATTAAAATCTAGCTCATTCACAAAAATAAATAGGCAAGGATAATAACAGGAATAGGAATGCTAAGATTTTATAAGACAAATTTGTGACATCCAAATCCACAGTTTAATACAGAACCAGAAGATAAATCGGGGACAAACCCGAGTATTATGCTGAAAGAAAATACTAGCTAACTGGCTAGCTACTCCTTAATAATAGTCTCCTGAGTAGGAACCGGCTCCTCAAATGTATCATCTGCTACGCCATATGGGCCATAAAAGGTGGGGGCGTAGTCCTCGTCATCGCCTAATATCAACGGATCCAGTCAGGAAAGGAGCAAAGTACCAATACACAACAAAGCTTAAACTAAATAATTATGACAAGTAGTAAAAATTGACTAAGTATCATGATAAGAACATGCATAATAAGTAGGAAAATTAACTAAGAGTTAAATGTTATAAGACATGAGTAAAACAGGATTATAATGAGACAAGAAAATGGAACTGCAACAAGACAAGAAACTATGTGTGTGATTGTGTATTTAGAATACATAGTTAGCATATAGGGGTTATAAGGCTAATCCGGCACGTCATAGACGGCTATTAGTCAGGAATAATCGAGTATCCGGCTGATGGTACAGTCGCGTACCAACAGCTATTAGTCAGGACAGGGGAAAGGGTAAACTACATGCCTCCTAGTATTCTCTCTCCCGACACGAAAAGCAAGACATGAACTCCAAATCCTAACACTAAGTGTAATCATCCAATGGTACTAGTAGAGCAAGGAACTAATTATCACAATATAAAGATTAAACTTGAAGTGCAGGTACTGGCCTGCTGTTTGGATCCCAACTAATGTTCTATCCTCGAGAAAATTTTCAAAAATGTCTCCGGATGCTGAAATAAATATTACCATCATGCTCAGAAGATATCAAATAGGTAGAAACGCCTGTCCTTGAGTCCAATTTGGCGACAAGGGCAAAAACGGCAATTTCGGGTCAAAACGGGGTCCGTATGTGGGCCCGCTTTGCACCGAAAAATGTATCAGGGTCAAAGGTCTCCAAATTTACCAAACTTAGTGTCAACAGGTCAGGAACGATGATACGAACCCAATGGAACTTCCAGAATTGGATTCCGATGAGCCGATCATAAAATCGCCCGTCGAACCGAGCTTGTGGGGCCCACGACACGCGATTTCGTCAACGTTCTCAGAATCGAACCAAACTTGGGTCACAGGAGCAGCGTATCGCTACGAGTCCGATGGCGCAAGTTTCGTTTCAATCCGACGTGTGTACACAAAGTTAGAGCATGATTCAGAAAAGTCGGATACGGGACGTTGTCCGCGGATACGCGTTGATCCCGGTGTGCACGCACACCCGAATCGACTTCTGCGAAATCCCACATGTCCGTATCAACGAAGCGCACGTATATATGAAGACCGCGCGCGACCAAGTCGTCCCGTTTGGCGGGGCGTACCCAGTTTCGGGGTGAATCGGGGCGTTGTTTTTCCTGTTTTTGGATCGCGGTTCGCGATCGCCACAGGACGCGATGCCCCGAGCAGGTTACACGGGCACCGAGAGGGTCACGCAGGCTTCGCGATGCAAAAGACGGAATCAAAAACGAGGTTATGAGCAGAGAGATACGCGTACCTGAACAGGGTCCGAAAAACTCGAATTTTTCGTGTCCGACACGTGTCCGACTCGTATCCTGTATACGAGGAGAACTAGGGTTAGGGTTCAGGGGTGCTGGCCAGAGATCCGGCGGCTCTACGGTGGATAGACTGGCCGGAGGGGACTGGGCGGCGCCGACGAGGGCTGGCACGGCGGCGGGGACGCGTGGCCGCCGGCGGCTGCCGGAGGCGGAGCCGCTGCTGTTGGCTGCTGCTGCTCGGGCGCCGGAGAGGCGGAGAAAAGAGGAGGAGAGGGGAGGATCGGGCGGCGGCTGTGAGGCTCGACGGCCGAGCGAGGGTCAGGCGGCGCTGGGCGAGGGTCAGGCGGCGCTGGACGAGGGTGATGGTGAGGGAGCGGGGAGTCGTGGCCGGAGGGGGTTTCGAGGGAGATTTATAGGGGAGGGAGAGGGCGAGGGTGGCCTGGGAAGGCGGGGACGTGGCGGAGAGCGCGGAGGGGAGGCCGAAGGACGCTGGCGTGGGGCGTGGGCCGGGCGGAGCGCGGCGGACGCGGCGGTGAACGAGGGGGCGCGTGGGTCAGAGGAGAGGGGAACGGGTCGGGCGGCGGGTCGGGTTCGGTCGGGCGGACCCGACCCGACCCGTTAAGGAGGGGGCTGGGCCGGTTGGGTTTGGGCCGCGGGCTGGGGGTTTGGGCCGGGTTAGGTTTATTAGGATTTAATTAAATAATTAAATAAATAAATAGATAAATAAATAATTAAATAATTAAATAAATAAATATTTTTATGTGTTTTAAAAAATAAGTCCAGGTCCCAATAAATTCCAGAAAAATTATCCTAAGTCCAGTTTTTCATTTTACACACAAAAATATTATTTTCATAATATTTTAATAGTAATTAACAGCAAATAAAAATCATTTAATTACCAAAAGCCTAGGTTTTAATTACAGAAAAAATCATAAAAAATTCTAGAAAATTGTGAAAAGTCCAAATTAATAATTCCTGAAAATCAGGGAACTTACAAGTATCATGGGAGGGGAGGACAATCAGTAGGCGTATGGGCTACCCACTCTGGTAAATCATAGTAACTAGCACGCACTACGGTAGTTGTGTCACGATGGTCACTACCCTCGCGCTATGTTGGCTTCTGGTGTCATGATGGTCGCTACCCTCGCGGTATGATGGCTTTTGATGTAGATGGACGTGTGTGTGAGTTGTGAGATAGCATGTGTAGCCTACACCTACCCATACGTCGAAAGGTTGTCCTCATTATGCATTCATATAGATTGTCTTGTACAGCGTACTTATATATTATAACCTCCGTATCCTAAAATTCGTCCTTAAATATTGTTATTAGGTTAATTTGGGGCTATTGGGATTTTTTCACAATTTTTAGTTAATTAAAAACTAGTAACACTAATTTTCTAGGACTTTAAAGAATTTATTTTTGATTCAAACTTAAATATAAATATCCCAAACTTTTATTTTAGGTTCTAAATAATAAAATATATTTTCCAGAATTTTTTGAGAATTTTCTGATTATTTTAGCATTTATTTTGAGTTAATTAAGGAAAACTGAATTAAAAACTAATTTCTAAAAAAGAAAACCCAAAAAGTAATTAATTCTGCCCAGTCAGCAAATAGGGGGCCCACCTGTCATCCTTCCGCAGTGAACAGTGCCGTGCCCGCCTGTCAGTGACCACGGGGTGGGTGCGAGCCGAGCCGAGCCGACCTCGAGCCGACCTCGAGCCGAGCCGAGCCGAGTCAGAGTTCGACTCGGACTCAGCTGAGCCGAGCCGGGTCAAACCATGATCGTCCGATTTGGGCGGGGCTACGCGGATGGCTTACACGTTTCAACTCCGAGCCGCGGCTGTACTCTCTCTCCTCTATATATATATATATATATAATAGTTTAGTTATTTTCTAGGGTTTTTCTTGAGCCGATTTTTGGAGAATTGCCATCTAGGGTTCCTTCATTTTCCAGAAGCCATTGCGCATAGCTCCGGACTCCAAACGAGGCCTAGTTTTTTGTGTTAGAACGATATTGAGGTTAGATTTCTGATTATATAAATTTTTTTATGAAATTATGAGTATTAAATTCTAAAAAATTCGTAGAGCACAGCATATCCAAAAATAGACGTGTCTCGATGTTTTCATGATTTCGGGGGACTCAGGAATCAGAATCATGAACCGTTTGAAGTTTCGGAAAGCTAATGTCGAGATCATTGACATATGTTTTTTCCAGAATTTAATTCTAAGTATTTATATACTTTTATTTCTGTAGAACTTTTACGTTAGAATTTAACCATCGGTGCACAATACGAAATTTGTATGTGCCATAATTTCCAAACGAATTTGAATTCGGACGAGCCATAAATTTCAAAAAAAATTTGATGCTGAAATCTACAGGAATTAATGCATGAAAGTCGAGTTTGTGTCGGTTGACTTTTTGGTCAACAGATCGCCTCGATTTGCGTGCCATGAGTCTCGAGTCGATAAAATTTAGTTCTTTTGGATAAAAATTTAGGAATTAACCTAAAAATCAGAATAATAAGATTAAAATAAGATTTTAGAGTAATTATTCCAGAATTAAATAAATTAAAATAAACTATCATTAGACATGGTAAAATTATAATACATAGGCTATTTGGAATGTGACTTGGACTCTGATTCATACCAGCAGCAGGACCACAGGCGAGTACATTCTCTGACAGTTTCCATTATATTGATTATCTCTATAATTCTTGTTTTATAGCGTACATGACTCTGACACTGTTCTTTACACGAGTTGGCATCATTGAGACCTGTCACGAGGAGTCGTGATTGGAATCCATCGCGCTAGCTGGGGAAACGGGAAAATATTAATAGATTATGTGATCATATACAACTTTACATGTATCATAGCTCACCTATACCTCACGTCGGTGCAGCCTGACCCTTACATGCCTCATCACTGTTACATATGGTTAGCCGGACTTGTTGGGGATGATCGCTAATCAATGCAATGAGTCATATAGTCCCAAGTCGATCACATGATATACTGATATTTCACACACTTAGTTAGATGTTCTTGACATGCATCTCTAGTATATTGATCTAGAATCTCTACATGTTCTAGTTATTATTCTTATACACACTTATATACCAGTTCATTGTTCTTGCGTGTACTTGTATTTCTATTTCATTGCTAGATGTATATTGATGATGATGTCCCAGTATTTCTTTATTCCAGCATCCCTTTATTCCAGTATTTCTTTTTGCCAGTTATTCATATCTGTCTTATATTTGTTTACACTGTGTTATAGTTTTTGTCAATATATATGGAACTGCTGTTAGAGGTGTATTTCGTTCCAATCCTGACTAGATAGTTTTTCCAAACTGTGACATAGAGGACTTGTTTCCAGCATACTTGGAGATATGGATGTTATTGATTGCAGGTTAGACTATTATTGTTGTTAGACTTGTTTTATATTTCATTTATTTCATTTGATATCTCATCGTGCTCTAGTTTATGTGATTGAGTATTCCATATTATTTTATAATATCTGCGTCTTGTCACGACCCGCACCCGGTGTAGGGATGCAAGTCGGGAACAACGCCCAGCCTACGCCGCACTATCGGCGGTAGAACACTGTCTTGGTCAACTATACTATCTAATTATCTCACTATAAAGTATAAACCTCCAATAATATCTCAACTCCAAGATGAGAGTATAATCAACTTAGTTCAACACAATACTCAATCACATTACTATGGCACGAGAAGATATCAAAGAAGTTTAACATAACTATGCAGTTAATATAACAACAAATAAAAATAATATCCAAACACAAATATTTGCCGGAAACAAATCCGGTAACAAAATGCTAAAGAGAACTAACTATGCCAACTAGTGAATCCGGCTAAATCTCTCGACAGTCACTCCAGAACTAGTGGGTCCAAGTCTGCACCATCTATAGGTTGAGGTCCATAGTATGTCGGACACCAATCTTTCGGATCCTCTAAAAAATGTTTTCCAGTCAGGAATAGAGCGAAGTACAACCCAATAGCAGTTCCAATTAATTGGCAAAAACTATAAAGCAGTAGAATAGAAGATGCTATCTACGATGAGGATATAACTGATAATCAAGAACAATGAGAGAATAGGCAATACTAACAACAGAATATAATCAATGCGTACAAGAATAAAGGAATGAACTATAATGTCAGAATAGAACAAGGTAATCAATGAACTGAATAATGGAATCTACAATAACTATGTGATTTGAGATACTAACTAAATATGTGATCGGCTTGGGAGATTCAATGATTACACTAAGGAGCTAACTCAACCATACGTGAATTGCATGGTTAGTTAGTAGCCAATGATTACACTACTAGCCGATAGTTTCTTGATCACATATTTAATTGGTATTTCTCCCGCCCCGACTGATATGATGGATCGAATCATGACACGTCACTAGCCAATGTATCCAATATTTAATCTACAATATTCAATGTTATCCAATACCAACAAGGACAGTATCCGATACCATCTCCATAATCAAGGTAACATCCCATGACTGACGATCCAATAACAATACCAATCCATGTACCATCGTGTCAAGAATCATAAGTAACATTTCTAAATACTTGAATTATAGTGGTAATCAAATAATAGAAACTATCAGAGAATGTACTCGCCTGTGGTTCAGAGCAAATGATAAAAAATGATGTCCAAACTGGTGTCACAGACCTATATATAAAATATTGCATTAATACAAGTTTTGGGGAAGAGAAATAAATTAAACTAGTCAATTTCTAGGTCATAAAACTATTTCTAAGTCAAAAGTCAAACTAGATCAACTCTAAGTCAACTATAGTCAACTATAGTCAAATTATGGTCAACTACCTATTTCTAGGTTGCATGAGTCTAACTCAAAGATATTGGGCTCACACACTATGAATCTAGGCCAAACAAGCTACATCTTAGGATACTAAGATACCGTATCTCAGGATACGCAAACAAGGGATAAATATAACACATATGTACATATCAAACAATATTATATATATAAAATCCTAATTACAAATGCTAAATGGATACCTTGGTTTCGAACCAACTTGGTATCGCAATACTAAACCTCTATCTTGATATCCAAACCCAATACCTTGATTATCCTCCAATACCTTGATACTTACCTTGGCATCTCAAGGTAAATTCAAAACCTTATTTATTCTAACTACCCAACAATAATTATAAACTACTATGCATTTAATATTTATATAATACTATATACCTTATTTTAGTCACCTTAATACCAACCCATAATTAGTTTACAACTATCATATTACTTATGCCAATACCTACTACTCATACCTTGGTATATCTTGATACTTACCTTGGTATCTCAAGGTATTTGCCAAAATCTCATATATATACTAACTACCCATCAATAATTACATATATCAATCCAATATAACTCTAGTATGTACTAATAGAATAATACTAACTACCAACTACACACTAACTATTAATACATATATACGTACATACATACCTATAAATATATAATATATAAAAGATACTCATAACAATTGATAACTAAAATATACTAACTATTCTAATAAATTTATATGCTACAACTAAATATATACATATATAGTATACTATAATACAAATAGCAATTATGAACATATTTATATATATATTAATTACCATATATATATATATATATATATATATAAATACATATATATAACCCACCATATATATTTATACAATATGTATTTAAATACATATATATAACCCACAATATATATTTATATAATATATATTTAAATACATATATATAACCCACAATATATATTTATACGATATACATATAAAACTATATATAACTATACATACACTTATACATAGTAAATTGTATAAAATACCACATAGTAACATACACACACACATATAGTAATATGTATATATAACTATACATATATGTATACATATATATAATCATACAATAATATAAATACATAACAATATATAATATAACTATATATATATAACCACATATAAATATATCTAATATATTATATATACATATGCTACCACTTATAAATATATATCTACATACATATATACATACATATATATATATATATATATATATATATATATATATATATATATATATATATAAATAATCATATAATAACTATAAATAATCTAATTACTTAATTAAACATACACATATATTATATAAAATATATACATATATTTACATCCCTAACATATATTATAACATATATATTAATGCATGTAGAAGAAAGCTACATAATATATATTCTATTAATACATATATAATACATAGATCTATGATACAATAAACACTATAATAAATATACATAATACATATATAATATATATAGATACATACACAATTATAATTCAAGAATTAAAGCACAATTAATTAGATCTACACATAAACACACAACAATTGGAGAGTATCACACCGTATCCCACTAGATCTAGGATACACATGCGACACGAGCACACCACACATCCAGACGTACCCCGAAGGACACAAACAAATCACATATAATATTTATGAACAAAACAAAGTGTCAAATATAGATCTATGTGTCCGTGTCAAAATACGACATGTACAAAGTCCCGTGTCGGAGGAAAAACTCCCAAAACAACACGTATCACCAAATTGTTGGGATACGACCTACACGTATCCAATTGTGGACATGACACTAGCCCCAAATACATAAACATATGCCAAATTGATTTATAGGATCAATTGACACACACACCAAAAGTTATTTTCAGAATTCTCCCAAAATTGACACAAAAATCACCATAACTTTCTGCATAGGTCTCCTATGAACACAAAACCAAATCCTATGGGTAGTACATATATATGGGTTGATTATTAATGATTAAATGTCAGATTTAGAAGCTATTTTAAGGGAAAAAACTGAATTATATCTATTGGGAGATGGATTCCTAATGAAACCTCCAAAATTAGTGAAATTAGCTTCCAACTTGTAGATCCTTGCTCCTCTTTGTAGATTCTTGCTTCCTCCTTCCAGATCCTTGCTCTTCTAGTCTCTAATGGTGATTTGAGAAGGAATTAGGTAGAAATTTGGTAGAGATTTGGTGGAATTTGGTTGAGGAAAATTCTAGATCTAGATTTGGAATAAAAAATAAAGAAAGAGAAAGTTTTCATCCCCCTTATATAGGCCTCACTTGCCCACTCCCTCAAGCTACTATGTAAAGTCTAAAATACCCCTTGTGGCCTTTCATGAAGAAATTAATTAAGGAGGGAAGCTTCTAGTCCAATGGTTTAATTAATTTAATCATCCTCCTAATTAATGGGCTTTCTAGTTGGGCTCAATTCTAACAATTAATACATGTTGGTCCATGAGTCTAAACTAAACTAGTTAGGTCCACTAACATAAGTCCAAAAAAATAAATCTATCATGCTAATAATAAATAAATAATACAATAAATAAATATTTAACATGCATTATATTTAATTAATTATAAAATGACCAAAATACCCTTTTTTAGAAAATACGGTAGTGACACGTCTCCTTATGGAGTTGGATATTCATGTGAGATTGATTAGATAATTACATGACCTAGACAGTGTTTTACCGCCGATGCTGCGGCGTAGGCTGGACGTACCCACGCTCTCGTGCCCCTATACCGGATGCGGGTCGTGACACATTTTTAGTAGTGGCCCATGCAGGTCAGACTTCGTAAGTTGTGCGATGTCGTGGTAGTGCGACGTCTTAGTTGTACTACTGCGGGCCTGCTATAGAATATAGGACATAGGATACTAGGATGAGAGAGGATACTCAATCACATAAATTCTTGAGAGATTTCTGGGACGACCCCTTGAGAATCTTATTATAATTTCCAATTTAAATCTTTTCCTTATTTTCGTCCGCTCTCGCTTGTTGTTATTGAACTTGATTCTTGTTGATTAGTTATTAAATTTAAATCTTGGTATCATTATTGAGTTTGATTCTTGTTGACCAGTTGTTAAATTTAATTCTTGGTATCGTTGTTGAGTTGATTTCTTATCGAGATAAATTTTACGGGCTAAAATTTACGGTATCATCTGATGACATATATTGATGAGGACAGTGAGAAAGGTAAAACATTTTTCTTGGTTATGGAACCTAAAGTTTATCGCAGCCATATTAGCTATCGTGACGAGAACGTAGGAACCTGACTTGGATGTACATACTTTAGTTATAAAATTTGGAATTTCTCGCAGCCATACCGGTTAGCGTGGCAAGGGTTCTAGATAACATGATTATCGAGTTGTATACCTTAGTTACGGAACCTGTCGTTTATCGCATCTATGCTTACTGGCGTGGCGAGGATTCTGAGTGTCTTGATTTCGGACAGACGTGTATGATTATCAGATTGTATCTTAAAATTGGTTCTTAAAGTATCATCTCAATACTTATCTACTTCTGTTATTACAGGACTTTGTTCTATCCCTTCTTTTTGTTGCTAACAGTAGAAATACCTTCAGTTCCTCAGTCCAGTTCCTTCTTGAGCTTTCTTCCATTAGGGTTCCTTGTTAGTGTGATAATTGGTGACTTACAATTATGTTTGTGTCTTGTATTAGTGTTGACTGAGTATGACTTGTGAGTTGTAAGTATTTCTTGGTTGGACATGTGAGCAATAGGCATTAATCTAGAGATAACCATAGCATAGTACCTTGTAGCAATAGCTCTAGGATAGGTGTCATTATAGTACTATAAGTAGAAGGAGAGTGAAGAGTATCAGTGAAGGTTCCAAGAGTAAGTATCAGAATCAACATGCCAGTCCTGGATAGTCATTAAATTATGTAATTGGATGATCTATATAAATAATTAAGTATCAAGGAATTATGTTAAAGATTAATGGAGCATAATGTTCAATTTGATGATTGATACTAGGTGTATCAAGAGTAAAGAAATGTATATGCATAAAGGATTTTAATGAGATGCCATGAGTAGAGAAATATCAAGATTGGTAATAAAAGTTGTGAAATATATCACAGATTAGTTTAACAGGCTGTAAAAGGTTTAAGAGATATGCTTATACATCAATCGAGATATGGAACAATATGCCTGCCCTTGAGATTGAAGTAAAGCATGGGTATTATAGAAAGTGCAAGTGATCGTGAGTTGTAATAAGTTTGATGAGATAATCTAATGATGAAACTAGTGTTACCATACCAATAGTGCTAGTGATTCTATATCAAAGATTTGTTGAGCAAGGTTGTAAACCCCCTGGTTTTTCAAGAATTATAAATTTAGATTTTCACAATTTTCTGGAATTTTCTGGGAATTTTCTGTAATTAAATTTAGAATTTTAAATTATTAAATGATTTTTTATTGATAATAAATAATACTAAAATATTATAAAAATAATATTTTTGGGTGTAAAATGAAAAACTGGACTTAGGATAATTTTTCTGGAATTTATTGGGCCCCGGACTTATTTTTAATCACCTAAAATTATTTATTTATTTATTTATCTATTTATTTATTTATTTATTTACTTATTTAATTATTTAATTATTCGTTTATTTAACCTAACCCGGCCCATCAGGCTCAGCCCGGCCCAAACTCACCCGGCCCATTCGGCCTACCGGGTCGGGTCAGGTCGGGTCCACCCGAACCCGACTCGCACCCGCGACCCGCACCCAGCTCCCCTCTCCCTGACCCGGTCGAACCCCCGCTTCTCCCGCCACTTCCGCCGCCGGCGCCGCCTGCCGCTCCGTCCGCCGCTCCGCCATGATCCCGCACCGGCCGCCATGACCCCCGCCATTTCCGGCCGCTCCTCCCTCTCCCTCCCCTATATAAGAACCCCCTGGCCGCTCCTCCCTCACCGCCACCCCTCGCCGGAGCCGACGCCCCCGCTGCGCGCCGCCCCGACCTCGCCTCGCCAGTACGCCACCGTCTCCGCCTAGCCCTCTCCCTCCTCCACCAGGCTCCTCCGGAGATGCCGCCGCCCGACTACTTTTCCCCGCCGATCCAGCAGCAGCAGCAACAGCAGCGGCTGCGCCGCCTCCGGCAGCCGCTTCCGGCCATCCCCGCTCGCCCCCAGCTGCCCTCGATCGCCTCCCCCGCAGCCCGGCCTCCCTCCGGCCAGCTCCGCCTCCGGCCGCCTGAGAACACCCCTAAACCCTAACCCTAGTTCTCTCTCGTGTCGGACACGTGTCGGACACGACACGGACACGAGAGACGTCATTTTTGGAGCCTTGTTCAGGTACGCGTAACTTTCTTCTCGCTGTCCCGATTTTAATTTTGTCTGTTGCAACGCGAACCCTGCGTGACCCTCTCGATGTCCGGGCAAACTGCTCGGTGCATCGCGTCCTGTGGTGATCGCGAACCGCGATCCAAAAATAGGAAAAACAACGACCCGATTCACCCCGGAACTGGGTACGCCCCGCCAAACGGGACCACTTGGTCGCGCGCGGTCTTCACAGATACGTGCGTGCCGTCGATACGGACATGTGGGATTTCGCAGAAGTCGATTCGGATGTGCGTGCACACCGAAATCAACGCGTATCCGCGGACAACGCCCCGTATCTGACTTTTCTGGATCATACCCTAACTTTCTGTACACACGTCGGATTGAAATGAAACTTACGCCATCGGACTCGTAGCGATACGCTGGTCCTGTGACCCAAGTTTGGTTCGATTCTGAGAACGTTGACGAAATCGCGTGTCGAGGGTCCCACAGGCCCCGCTCGACGGGCGATTTTGTGATCGACTCATCGGAATTCAATTCTGGAAGTTCTGTTGGGTTCGTATCATCGTTCCTGACCTGTTGAGACTAAGTTTGGTGAATTTGGAGACCTTTAACCCTGACACATTTTTTGGTGTAAAGCGGGCCCACATGTGGACCCCGTTTTGACCCAAAATTGCCGTTTTTGTCCTTGTCTCCAAATTGGACTCATGGACAGGCGTTTCTAGCAATTTGATATCTTCTGAGCATGATGGTAATATTTATTTCAGCATCCGGAGATATTTTTGGAATTTTCTCGAGAACAGAATTGTAGTTGGGATCCAAACATCAGGCAAGTACCTGCACTTCAAGTTTAATCTTTATATTGTGATAACTAGTTCCTTGCTCTACTAGCACCATTGGATGTTTATACGTAGTGTTAGAATATTGGATTTCATGTCTTGCTTTTCGTGTCGGGAGGGAGAATACTAGGAGGCATGTAGTTTATCCTTCCCCCTGTCCTGACTGATAGCTGTTGGTACGCGAATGTACCATCAGCCTGATACTCGATTATTCCTGACTGATAGCCGTCTATGACAGTCTGATTAGCCTTATAACCCCCTACATGCCAACTATGTATTCTAAATACACAATCACACACACATAGTTTCTTTATCTTGTTGCAGTTCTATTTTCTTGTCTCATTATAATCCTGTTTATTTCATGTCTCTGGCTTATAGCATTTAACTCTTAGTTAATTTTACTACTTATTATGCATATTCTTATCATGATACATAGTCAGTTCTTTTCTACTTGTCATAATTTTTTAGTTTAAGCTTTGTTGTGTATTGGTACTTTGCTCCTTTTCTGACTGGATCCGTTGATATTAGGCGATGATGAGGACTATGCCCCCACATTTTATGGCCCATATGACGTAGAAGATGATACCATTAAGGAGCCAGTTCCTACTCAGGAGACTACCTTTGAGGAGTAGTCAACCAGTTAGCTAGTATTTCCTTTCAGCATAGTAATCGGGTTTGTCCCCGATTTATCTTCTGGTTCTGTAATAAACTGTGGAGTTGTTGTCACAATTTATCTTATGAAATCTTAGCATTCCTATTTCCTGTTATTATCCTTGCCTATTTATTCTTGTGGATGAGATAGATTACCTGTGAATACGGTCTAGACAGCGTACTACCGCCGACACTGCGGCGTAGGCTGGATGTACCCACGTACTCGTGCCCGAATATCCGGGTGCGGGTCGTGACACATTTTTGTGGTGGCCCATGTAGGTCAACGACTAAATTGTTCGGTTTCAACTTAGGGACCGAACAAGCCTGCAGTAAGAATAAGATAAGTTTTTAGGATATCATCCAGTTGCTTGAATCGTTCTTGACATCTATCTCGGATCCGAATTAATTCCTTGACTTGCATCCTACCTTGATTCCTGTGCGCCTCTTATTGTTTATTTTGGTTGCAGAGTTATGGATTCACGAGCGAACGACGAGATTCCTGCAAGATCACCACGTGATGTTGTGGTAACCAACGAAGATGAAGTAACCCCAGTGGATGGAGGACAATCAGCTCAACAACATGCCTCGAGAGCCCTCACGATGACCGTGGAGAACGCGTAGACTCTTGGAGTAGCTAATACGCATAAGTGATTTGTAGATACCGTTTCTATTATTGTTTAGCTCGTGCCTATTGGTTCGTGACCTCAGCCCCAACCTAGTAATTTTGAACTTGCTAATAACCTGGTATGCTTTTATATTTGATAACTATAGAGATTGTAGAGTCTTTTGCTATTGTGCTTATTGTGTGTTATTTTGTGAACTAAATAATTTGTACCTCCTTTCATCATCATCTAGCGCACTCAATTTTGCTGTACTTGACTTATGCTGCTAGTCTATAGCCTAGTTTTGCAAGCTTACTCTTTATCAGGCTTGTTCATGACATATGTGTTATTGAGGCCTGATCAACCCCACTAATACAAGTATCTATTCAGAATCAGTGTATTACGGTCTGATCAACCTTAGTGCATTTTGATTCGTACTTCGTACGACTACTTTACGTGGATTGAGATATATAGTTGACTAGTATACTTGCCCCCTAAATATGTCCGAGCATATCGTATCAGTTACATAACTGTACTAATACGAGCATGCGAACAAATGATTACCAGAATAGAATTTTAATCCATAACTGCTTGACAATCCCCATTTGAATTCTTTAAACGCCTTGATCCTTATACTTCTATTCTATCACCTCACCCTTGAACTCTTTATTATTGATCTTCGTCTTCCCTTATTTCGGAAAGACGAAATCTCGTGCTTGAAATAAGTTTGATATATAGACAGTACTAGATATACCCCATAGGCCGATCACATATTTGAGGATTATTCTTCCGTGATTAAGGACATATCATATGTAATATGATCGGCGTTGAAGTTTCGAGGATTGAAGGACATGAGTAAATAAATTAAGGAATATTTTCTTAAGGTATATAGCCTTATGTGATAGATAGGTAAATTTTAAGTTGGGTAGCAGTGCATTGTCAACTCGAGAGGAATTTCTTTTGGATTGTAATCGAGTAAAGCTTAGATTGGGAGAGGTTTAAGCCATTTCAATTTTGAGAATTTTAGAAGAATGACTAAGATGATGAGGATTAATGAACTTCAAAATTCTTGATATTGAGGACCCAATATTTATACCTTAGGTACATGATTTAAATTTGGAATAATGAAGGTAAAATCGTCAATTTGAATTTAGAGGATAAAAATATAGAATTTCAGACTTGAACATTGGTGAATTACATTTAAATTATCTTTAATTTGATGATTGGAATTAAGAATTTAAAATTTGATGGTTGGACTACCTATTTGAAACGTTGAGGATGTGAATGGAGTTTTAAAAGTCGAAGCATACAAAAATTTATAAGTGAAAATGGGAATAATATTGGACTCGGATTACTTCTAGAGGAGATTATGATAGTTAGAGATCGGGAGGTAAAATTTACATGCTTATTTAAATTTTGAAGATGTTATAAGAATTTAATTTAAATTTGGATAATTTGAGAAAGTGAGAAGAGATAACCATAGGTGAAAATTTTGATTGGAACATTGGTCATCTTAACCTTGAAGTGATTGCAATGGATATGATTAGAATTTTGATTATCGCAAGGAGATTGCGATTGACTTGCCTTATGTACATAAAGGATTAATAGATTATGCCATATTTAATTTCGAGGACAAAATTTTTATAAGTTGGGTAGATTGTAAACCCCCTGATTTTTCAAGAATTATAAATTTGGATTTTCATAATTTTCTGGAATTTTCTGTAATTAAATTCAGGGTTTTTAATTATTAAATAATTTTTTATTGATAATAAATAAAACTAAAATATTATAAAAATAATATTTTTGTGTGTAAAATGAAAAACTGGACTTAGGGTAATTTTTCTGGAATTTATTGGGCCTTGGACTTATTTTTAATCACCTAAAAACATTTATTTATTTAATTATTTATTTATCTATTTATTTATTTATTTATTTACTTATTTAATTATTTAATTATTCGTTAATTTAACCTAACCCGGCCCGTCAGGCCCAGCCCGGCCCAAACTCACCCGGCCCATTCGACCTACCGGGTCGGGTCGGGTCCACCCGAACCCGATCCGCACCCGCGACCCGCACCCAGCTCCTCTCTCCCTGACCCGGTCGAACCCCCGCTTCTCCCGCCGCTTCCGCCGCCGGCACCGCCCGCCGCTCCGACCGCCGCTCCCCCACGATCCCGTACCGGCCGCCACAAGCCCCGCCATTTTCGGCCGCTCCTCCCTCTCCCTCCCCTATATAAGAACCCCCTAGCCGCTCCTCCCTCACCGCCACCCCTCGCCGGAGAAGACGCCCCCATTGCGCGCCGCCCCGACCTCGCCTCGCAAGTACGCCACCGTCTCCGCCGCCCTCTCCCTCCTCCACCAGGCTCCTCCGGAGACGCCGCCGCCCGACTCCTTTTCCCCGTCGATCCAGCAGCAACAGCAACGGCAGCGGCTGCGCCGCCTCCGGCAGCCGCTGCCGGCCGTCCCCGCTGCCGGCCGTCCCCGCTCGCCCCCAGCTGCCCTCGACCGCCTCCCCCGCTGCCCGGCCTCCCTCCGGCCAGCTCTGCCTCCGGCCGCCTGAGAACACCCCTAAACCCTAACCCTAGTTCTCTCTCTCGTGTCGGACACGACACGGACACGAAAAACGTCATTTTTGGAGCCCTGTTCAGGTACGCGTAACTTTCTCCTCGCTGCCCCGATTTCAATTCCGTCTGTTGCAACGCGAACCCTGCGTGACCCTCTCGATGCCCGGGCAAACTGCTCGGTGCATCGCGTCCTGTGGCGATCGTGAACCGCGATCCAAAAACAGGAAAAATAATGACCCAATTCACCCCGGAACTGGGTACGCCCCGCCAAACGGGACGACTTGGTCGCGCGTGGTCTTCACAGATACGTGCGTGTCATCGATACGGACGTGTGGGATTTCGCAGAAGTCGATTCGGATGTGCGTGCACACCAGAATTAATGCGTATCCGCGGACAACGCCCCGTATCTGACTTTTTTGGATCATACCCTAACTTTCTATACACACGTCGGGTTGAAACGAAACTTGCGCCATCGGACTCGTAGCGATACGCTGGTCCTGTGACCCAAGTTTGGTTCGATTTCGAGAACGTTGACAAAATCGCGTGTCGTGGGTCCCACAGGTCCCGCTCGACGGAAGATTTTGTGATCGGCTCATCAGAATTCAATTCTGGAAGTTCCGTTGGGTTCGTATCATCGTTCCTGACCTGTTGACACTAAGTTTGGTGAATTTGGAGACCTTTGACCCTGATACATTTTTCGGTGCAAAGCGGGCCCACATGTGGACCCCGTTTTGACCCGAAATTGCCGTTTTTGCCCTTGTCTTCAAATTGGACTCAAGGACAGGCGTTTCTAGCTATTTGATATCTTCTGAGCATGATGGTAATATTTATTTCAGCATCCAGAGACATTTCTGAAAATTTCTCGAGAACAGAACTGTAGTTGGGATCCAAACATCAGGCAAGTACCTGCACTTCAAGTTTAATCTTTATATTGTGATAACTAGTTCCTTGCTCTACTAGCACCATTGGATGTTTACATGTAGTGTTAGAATATTGGATTTCATGTCTTGCTTTTCGTGTCGGGAGGGAGAATACTAGGAGGCATGTAGTTTACCCTTCCCCCTGTCCTGACTAATAGTTGTTGGTACGCGACTGTACCATCAGCCTGATACTCGATTATTCCTGACTGATAGCCGTCTATGACGGCCTGATTAGCCTTATAACTCCCTACATGCCAACTATGTATTCTAAATACACAATCACACACACAGTTTCTTTATCTTGTTGCAGTTCCATTTTCTTGTCTCATTATAATCCTGTTTATTTCATGTCTCTGGCTTATAGCATTTAACTCTTAGTTAATTTTACTACTTATTATGCATATTTTTATCATGATACTTAGTCATTTCTTTTCTACTTGTCATAATTATTTAGTTTAAGCTTTGTTGTGTATTGGTACTTTGCTCCTTTCCTGACTGGATCCGTTGATATTAGGCGATGATGAGGACTATGCCCCCACCTTTTATGGCCCATATGATGTAGCAGATGATACCATTGAGGAGCCGGTTCCTACTCAGGAGACTACCTTTGAGGAGTAGTCAACCAGTTAGCTAGTATTTCCTTTCAGCATAGTAATCGGGTTTGTCCCCGATTTATCTTCTGGTTCTGTAATAAACTGTGGAGTTGTTGTCACAACTTATTTTATGAAATCTTAGCATTCCTATTTCCTGTTATTATCCTTGCCTATTTATTCTTGTGGATGAGATAGATTACCTGTGAATACGGTCTAGACAGCGCACTACCGCCGACACTACGGCGTAGGCTGGACGTACCCACATACTCGTGCCCGAATATCCGGGTGCAGGTCATGACAAAGGGGCTAATGACAGTAAGTACTTCGTGTGATGATAATTAGATTGGTGTATCAATTAATATAGATAGAAAATTATTGGAGAAAATATGTGTGATGATAACTTTGATTATTGGAAGTAATATTACAATTAATCCGGTCAGTACAAATTTCAGATCATAGTTGAGAATTGTAGACAATTGGTATATTGTGTGCACCTTGAGTATTAGAGACTGTGAATATTATATGTATACTTGTGGATTTAAATTTATAATTTGAAGAGTGTGAATGAATTTCAATTTTTAAAGAATTTTTGAGGAGTTAAGATTTTATGTTATTAAAATTTTGAGGATTAAAATTTAATTCAATAAACATAGTCAAAGCTATAAAGATTTTGGAAGTGATTAAAAAATTTATTTCGATATTTGAGCATTTGACTTTTGAGGAAAGTATATGCATTTTATTTTAAATTGTTCAAGAAGTTAAAATTTGATAATTTTATTTTGAGGATAAAATTTTATCGTAGGTAAGAAGTTTATATTAGTATATGAGTAGATGATATACATGTGTAAGGATCTGCTGACTTGAGCATGATTGAGATTGGACTGCAAACTGACTTGGGTGTCCATCTAGAGTTGTATTAGAGAGAGCAGTACTTAGTATGGTGTGTTGCACTTGGGTGATAAGAACAACTAGTATAAACTGTTGTAGTAGGTAAGAGAGCTAGCAGTGAGTATGCTTGTAGTAGAAACAGTGGTACCTAAAGAGATAGAGGTATCAAACTTTGGATGCATCATTTGACCTATGATTGTGTTAGAGGTCCTTGGTATCATATTTTGGTATTAAATAGACAAAGGTGTGTAATGTGGATGTATCCATGGATATATTGTGGACTAGAGATTAGTTGATATGGGTAACAGTGTATAGGGACAGGAATTTGTGAATAAATGTGCCAGAGTTAAGTGTATGATAGAGGTTGAAGATGTCCAAGTAATGGATTAGAAGGCTATGTTATGTTCTTTCCTCATATTCCTTTTCCATCTGTTTGTTTGATTGATTGATTCCTTAGTACCATAGCTTGTATCAATAATTTTCTTGTTAGAATATAGTTAGTAGTACACCCTAGCAGAGACTGTAATACCATGGCAAAGGAGACCATAACCATGTATGTTTTCTCTAGATTGCATGTTGTGTAACTGTAGGTAGGATTTTCTTAGACCTTAATTGTTGGGGGTTTGACCGTACTGAAGAATTAATGAAGAGGTTATGAATTGACAAAGAGAGATAATGTGCCTTAAATTTTGAGGATAAAATATTAATTTAAATAAAGAGTGAGAATTAATATGGCGGAATTAACGATTTCATTAAATCATTGATTTTTATGAAGATTAAGATATGATTGAATATGTCATTAAAATTTGAGGAAATTAAGGAGATTATCATTATATTCATTGGCCTGCTAGTTATGAATTTATATTTTGAATGTTGCATTTGAAGATTTCGTAAGTACTACATTGTTTGAGTATTGTGTGGAAAAAGAAATCGAGGATTAAGATCACTAATGGATTAGTTTTGAATTCAAATTTTGGGATAAGATTTTAAAATTTATAAATATGCATTGACTGGATTTCAATTAAAGGATTGGATAGTAAATTTTGTATTTAGTGATTTACTCAAGATTTGAGGAATAAGATGATTAATGGGTTAGTGTTCGAATACAAACTTTTTGGATGAGATTTTAACTTTTATAAATGTGCATTGATTGGATTTAAATTAGAGGGTTGGATATTAAATTTTTGAGTATTTAATTATTAACACCAAATTTTGAGGAGATTGTGATACGAATGGAATTCGATTTTTAAAATTTGAGAATTTTTCAGAAATATGATATCTATAGAATTATGAAAGTTTGTGAAATAACAATATGAATTTGCTTCATGATTATATGGTTTGATGAATTAAATTTTGATGGATAAATAATATAAATGAATACATACAACTATTGAGGATCTTAAATTTTGAGGACGAAATTTTTTAAGGTGGGTAGACTTGTAACCTCCGTATCCTAAAATTCGTGCTTAAATATTGTTATTAGGTTAATTTGGGGCTATTAGGATTTTTTCACAATTTTTAGTTAATTAAAAACTAGTAACACTAATTTTTTAGGACTTTCAAGAATTTATTTTTGATTCAAACTTAGATAAAAATATTCCAAACTTTTATTTTAGGTTCTAAATAATAAAATATATTTTCTAGAATTTTTTGAGAATTTTTTGATTATTTTTAGCATTTATTTTGAGTTAATTAGGGAAAACTGAATTAAAAACTAATTTCTGAAAAAGAAAACCCAAAAGGTAATTAATTCTGCCCAGTCAGCAAACAGGGGGACCACCTGTCAGCCTTCCGCAGTGAACAGTGCCGGGCCCGCCTGTCAGTGACCGCGGGGTGGGTGCGAGCCGAGCCGAGCTGACCTCGAGCCGAGCCGAGTCAGAGTTCGACTCGGACTCAGCTGAGCCGAGCCGGGTCAAACCATAATCGTCCGATTTGGGCGGGGCTGCGCGGATGGCTGACACGTGTCAACTCCGAGCCGCGGCTGTACTCTCTTGTCACGACCCGCACCCGAAAATTGGGCATGAGCCGTGGGTACGTCCAGCCTACGCCGCAGAATCAGCGGTAGAACGCTATAAGGTCCGTTCTAGGTCAACCAACTATCTATATATCTCACAGAAAAATCCGCCATGACCTCTCCAAAAGGAGGGCAACCACGCAATATATATATGAATAATCCTCTCCAAAAGGAGGGCAACCACGCAATATATATATGAACTCTCAATCACAAAATCTAGGGGAAGAGTAAAAGCACGATATGAAAGCAAAAGAAAACCAGAACCAAAGAGAGCAAGACAATATCCAAAAATATACAGTCAAGGCCACAATAGCTATAACATCTCACAGCATCAAAAGAATAAGTACAATCATCCAAAATATAACAACTGGGAACAACCCAGAAAACCCACCTAGCTAACTAGGGCGCTAACGGCGTCTCCTCGGCGCACTCCTCCTCGATCTCGGGGTCATAGCACTCGTCAACACCCAGCCCGTAGAACGTCGGGCAAAAGTCCTCAGGATCCTCTGGAAAAAATATGCCCAGTCAGGACTGGAGCGAAGTACATAACTCTGAAAGCAACTCCAAATACATGGTAAGGTGTATATGACGAGCAATAGAAAAGTATACAAGATGCACAGGAAATAAATATATGCTGGAGCACAATAAGTAGCTGCAATATAAACTGGAGAACAATACAAGTAATGAAAAAG